>CM071926.1:5302673-5593713 GCA_016081115.2 Rehmannia glutinosa
GTTTTCTCCTCCCAAAAGGAGATTACTGATGTAATAAATTTTTCTTTAAGTTCTTAATAAAATAAAGGCTGTTTGTTCAACATGTGTTCATAATGTACTATTGATTCATCCCTTTGAAGAATTACTTTTACGCCTTGGAGTAGGAAACGAACTAAGGTCGTCTTTGGCGGTTTCTGCAGAGAGTCGGATAACTTGCAGTCATCTTCCCGAGGTGAGGTTGAACAGTGAGGAGCCGCATTTGTCAAACGATCGGGGCGATAATTTTCCGACCGTGGTGGTGTTCCAAACCACTTAACCCTTGTCTTCATTTTGGTCAAAAGAGGTATGAAGTTTAAGGGATTTATTAATTTTACGGAAGCATGTGGGCCTGACATGGTCGTGAATGGACTATTTCCATTTTCACCTGTAAACCTTAGTTTGGAACTGATAATACAGAATCGAACATCTTTTAATCATATAACCTGTTAAGTTTATCGGCTGGAAACCTGACATGATCTTTTTAAAACCTCCGTATGGAGACTGGATCTAAGTAGGTGTAACAATGCCACGAATGAAACAAAGTTACGTAACTTGAAAGTGTTCATATTCTCAGTGAAATCTGAACGAATTTAATCATTTATTTCCTTATTCGTTATAAAGGGTATAATGGGAACTTCAGTGCATATTTGAATCCTTTTAATAAGGAAGGCCATAGTTGTAACTGAAACATGAAAAAAGGTCATTCTTGAACTTACCCCTTACAATTAGGCAAAAACGTGTTGGCAATTGCATGCATTTCTAGTGAGACTCCGTTTTAATTTTTTTTAAACTTTAAAATGTCACTTTGAGTTGGGCTTTTTATATGCCACTCTCACAACTAGAGTACGGAAATGGGTTGGCCCAACGAGTAAAATTGGGTTGGGCCAAACCGAAATTCATTCGGTTGCCATTTTTTGAGTCCATCCCTGTGAGGTTTTGAAATCTAGTTCAATTTGCATCAGACGGCTAGTCGACAATCGAGTCGGATCGTTCATGGGGCCAAATAGATTGATTCCTTTCGAGCCTCGTGAAATTGCATTCCGACAAGACTTTATTATCCGATCGAGTTTGTTGATTATACCGAAACAATCGACTCTCTACGTAAACATACACGCCTTACGCGATGGTGTTTTTTCTAAGGCATAATTTTGTACTAATTTGGTGAAATTGCATTCGACAAGACTTTATTATCTGTCCGACCGAGTTTGTTGATTATACCGAAACAATCGACTCTCTGAGTAAACATACACAGCTTACGCGATGGTGTTTTTTCTAAGGCATAATTTTGTACTAATTTGGTGAAATTGCATTCCGACAAGACTTTATTATCGGGTCTGACTGAGTTTGTTGATTATACCGAAACAATCGACTCTACTAAACATACACACAACTTACGCGATGGTGTTTTTTCTAAGGCATAATTTTGTACTAATTTGGTGAAAGCGTATTGGTGTAGTGCATTGCGGTGTGGGCAGTCCGGATTATAAATTTTTATGACCACTAGAAACTCTCATTTTTCATTCACCAATCATATTTCATATATCATTTTATTTAAAAAACACAACATTAACTGTAATAGTATTTTTCATCTAACATAATTAACTATTCACTTAATGATCTTAATCCACATTTTTTGATCAATAATTACATTCAACAACAACTATTAAGTGTCATTATTATACTTTTATTTCACATATAATCACACCCTCAAGTCTCATCTATTTTCCAAAGTGAAACTTGAGGCACACTGCCAAGGGTAAATGCGAGATCAACAAAAACTTGCTCTGGCGTTAGGGATTTAGCTCTGGCAATATCATTAACCAGTCAACCACCAACTAGTACTATGAAAATACAAGCTTTTAATTCTGGGCTGGTGTCCCAACAATGGCCACGTCTCAGACAAACCCAATTGCCGCCACCAAACCCCATTTACAAAACCTCCCCAACAAAATCTCCATCTCGATCTAAATCTCAACAAGAAAATTAAATAATTTCAGCAATGGTGGAGGTGGACAATCCTCGACCGACAGTGGAGATCAACAAGCTGAAATTCACCTACCCCGGAATCGACGGCCATCCTCCGCCGGGCTCCACCCCTTTGATCGATGATTTCTCCTCACACTCTTCCCCGGAGACCGCTATCTCCTCGTCGGCTCCAATGGCGCTGGTTCCTCTCGCCCTCTCTCTGTTTTGTTATTTCCATGGATTTATCAAAATTTTTATTGTAATAATTAAGCTGAAAGATTGATTCCTGATGGGGGATTGTAGGGAAAACAACAATATTGAAAATAATAGGAGGAAAGCACATGGTGGAGCAAAATATGGTGAGAGTGTTTGGACGATCAGCATTTCACGACACCGCTTTGACTGCCTCTGGTGATCTTTCGTATCTTGGTGGCGAGGTTTGTCAACTGTATTTTCTTCTTGTTATTTTTTTATACTTCAAATAAATGTTGGGAATGTGTGAGATTGTTTGTATTCATATTTAATTTGTGACATGGGACGTCTAATTGATTTTGTGAGATGAATGTGTTTTGTGGGTAAAAAATGCTGTTGTGAGGATGAAGTGGAATTTGAAATACACCAAGAAGTAATCTGATTCTCATCGGAACCCAGTAGTAACTGTGTTTTTAGAATATGTTATGAAACAATATGGAATTCACAAGAGTTTATAATGGCGATTTGTGTGATGTGTTTATACTGATTCACCAAGATCATACCTGGAGTAAGGGATAAAAAGTTTGTTGAAGTATCTTTCCATATAAATATAGCTTGCGAAGTTGTATTTTGATTTTGTTTGGAGAAATTCTGTGAATGGCCTTTGTTATGGAATAATTGTTCTTAATATGAAGGAAATGCTAAATTCTTTTGAGTGCAATTTTTATTTTCGAGTAATGGTGATCACTCTCAGCAGTATTGATCTGTGGAAATTTATTTGTTTCCAGTGGAGACGTGAAGTTGCTTTTGCTGGTTTTGAGGTTCCAATTCAGATGGACGTTTCTGCTGAGAAAATGATATATGGAGTAGCAGGTATCGATCCTCAAAGACGAGATGAACTAATTAAGGTAAATATGTTAGCTTGAATTTGTTTTTTCATTTTTCCATGCTGAAGACTTCAATTTCGTCCTGGAATGTTTAAATTTGTGTGTGTGGGTGTTTTCTTTTTCTTTTCAAAATGATGCGTCTCGTAGATGAGAAATGGCTCCCTCGTCTGGGAGGAGGATACTGCAAAGCCTTTTAGTAACATTTTAGATCAGTTAGATTGACCAGATTAACTCTTCCTTTTGCTACCAATTTGGATCAAACAGGGTCGAGCATAAGAACCTGACAAATTTCATTTGGTATGAATAGCAGTAGATAGAGCATGAAAGGCTGCCGGCCACTTTTGTGTGATTGTAGAAGAATTTTGGCGTCTTATCATAGGTGGTCAAATTTTTAGAATGCTAGAGCCTCATTTTGAGGATGCATATAGGTAAAATAAAGCACATGTTGAGGCGTAAATATGAAACAGAAATTCACCTCTGCAAATCTATGCATTTTTACTCATTACTGGACTCTTATATTGAAGCATTGTGCATTTCCTTCTTCGAATGTACTGGATTTTGTTGTGGTTGATTGTTTGGAATTTGGATGCTACGAAGGACTCAAACAAGTCAAATTCTGGCAATGACCAAACTTTACCCGTTAGCACCATAATGCAATATGCGAACAATAGCTCTTTTAAAACTTTCATGTGCATGCTTATTAGAAGAATCTACCATTTATGCTCAGCAGGATTGGGGCAATACTGTTGCATTCCTGGATCTTCAATATCACAATATACTGGCAGCTCTATTTAACAAAATTTTGGGAATAGTGGTCAACAGACAACAATCATGAGCTAATATTTCAAAGTTAATATCTACATGCACGGTCATGTTTATCTAAGATTATGGTAAATCTTTTTACCAGCACTAGAATTGTTCGACCCTAACGCACACATTTTGTTTAAAATCTCTGTTCGTTCTGTACCTCATTGCTTATTTTAGTCAAAATGCAAATTCAACTATTTTTTGTAGTTTTTGAATTTTTAATTTTTCCCAAAAGAGCATCATTTGTTCAGTTTATTTTAAAAATGTATGACCAAATGAATTACACTATTAACTATGATGAAAATTATATAAATGATCTACATATAAATTCATTATATGATAGTAACTTTTTGAAATATAAAAGTCTTGTTATCCCAAAAATTACATATTCGTGTTTCGACTGAAATTAACATCATTGGGGTTAAATCTCAGTTAAACTTGCTGCTTTGATGAAACAGACGAAGTAAAGGGAAAAAGAAAAGGAAAATTAAAGAGAAAAAGAACAAAAAGAGAATAAAGAAAGAGGCAGATTGAAATCTGACCGAAGTGGCCTTTTTATTCAGTTGAATATTTAACATTGTCAATAATTTACATACTTTTGAAGTTACATTATGCAATGTGGTGAAATCAAAAGTACCAGGACAAATATTATACATGCGTGAGTTGTGGGATCAAAATGTAATTTTTCTTTCAGTCGTCATATTTGAATATTGGACAACTCCTGTACTTATATGCATGCCATAAGGGTGAACCATGATTGAGGCTGTGTAGCATTGAAACATAATGAATATCTTTCCATCCTTCACCAATCAAACACACTTTACCCAAATCTAGGGCATAACTGAACAGGCAAGGCTTGTGGAGTTATAAATAAACTAATATGTACTTTCGTTGTAGGTTTTAGGAATTGACCTCTCCTGGAGAATGCATAAAGTATCAGATGGCCAAAGAAGACGAGTTCAAATTTGTATGGGCCTTCTAAAGCCATTCAAGGTATATTTCTCTGTCACAATTAGTATCATTTTTCTTTTTTTCATATGATATCCACTTATCTGTACCAAGATAGCGTTACGTCTGCTCTTCAGGTTCTCCTGCTTGATGAGATCACAGTTGACTTAGATGTGCTTGCTAGGGCTGACCTTCTAAGGTTTCTTAAGAAGGAATGTTCAGAACGCGGTTCTACAATTATTTATGCGACCCATATTTTTGATGGTCTTGAGGATTGGCCATCTCATATTGTGAGTGTGATTCTAATTCTTTAGTATATGCATCATAAAGTGGTACAACTCTTTGTCGTCACACCTGTTGAATTTTTTGTCAGGTTTATGTGGCTCGTGGGAAATTGCAACTAGCGATGCCAATGAATAAAATTAAGGAAATCAGCAATTTGTCACTGATGGTCAGTCGTTCTATTCTTAGAATTCAAAAAATATCCAATCATTATTTCACTACTTATATATCACATCACCTATCATCATTAGGTTTTCATCTCATATTTAGTTACAATCAAAATCTATTCATTCTTCTTCTTTCAAAATCTTTTTATTACTAGTTTAGCAACAAAAAAAAAAAAAAAAAAAACGAAATGAAATGATAAGCACTCGCCCCTGAGTAGTTCTTTTCTTTCAATAAATTACCTCAATAACTGCACATCAGAAATTATATTAGTAGTATGGATTATTTCTCTAAAAGAAACCGATAATATTAATAGTATGGATTGTTTCTCTAAAAGAAACTGATATCACTATTTACTTTTAGTCGGTGCCTTATATCGTGTTATTTGCAGAGAACGGTAGAGAGTTGCTGAGAAAAGAGAGAGATGAGGAGAGGAAAATAAGGAAAGAGAGAAAAGCCGGTGGTCTTCCAGATTATGAGAAACAAGTCGACGGCAGTCGTGTGACGGGTGATCCTGCTCGTGCTGCTGTTCGTGTATTGAACAATGGATGGGCCGCTGGGAGGCTAAATTCAACCATAGCAGGTGAAGAAAATTTTATCTTGAGCTCTAACAGAGTCCTCAGGTGAAAATATGATAACTAAACAAAAATAAGTTATCACTGGTATTTGCACCTTTGTTGTAATAATAATATGGTCTTATAGTGGATTTTGTTAAAGCTTGCTTGCTTTATCTTGTGACCAAACAGTCTTAAGTTGAATTATGTTGAATGCATTTATTCATTGCGGTTGCTCTAATGATTTGCATCCAGTAACCATGTGCAATAATAACCTATATATAAAGCAAAATAAAAAAATTGAAAATCAACATTCTTATACTTTGAAAGACAAGGAAATACTTCATGTGGTTGTAGTATAAGGGAATACTCCACATAAGTTGCAATATTCACAAAGATATTCATCCGTTTTTGGCTTCCTCAAAGGAATTTTCTCAACGGTATTAAAACATAAATCGTAGGAAAACATTCCTCTACGCTCCCAAAGCACACCACCACTTTATTCTTACGAATGCTAATAACTCACATAACACAAAAATACTCGGCTCAACTCTTGAATATCCACCTCCCAGGGGATACTTGACTATGTCCCAATCAAGATTAACACTGTACTTTCGAACCCAACACCAGTTTCCGTAGTCTTCCAAAATCCATATATCCATGACCGGTTCTGGATAACCCATGTGGCAACAACACAAACGATCGTTATATGCCCAAAGGTTACCCAAGCACCAGGCCTTTTCAGTATAGTATCCTGTGAAATTAGGAAGAGGTTTGAAACAGAAATTTTCACTCATCATGTCAAAAATCATGATTTTACCCTTATGGTACCAATGCCAACCTCCATAATTGGTAATTGCTGGTTTACTATTAACCACCAATTCTCCAGAACTCCAACGATAAGCAGGTTGGCAGTTAAAATAGGGATTGATGGTTCTCCTCCATGTATTGGATCCAAATAGATAAAGGTGATACTCATAACGGTTATCCATAGTTGTCAAAGGCTCAAGGCGCAAACGCCTTTTTGAAGTGGCGTAAAAAAAAATACAAAGCCTTTTTTTTTCTGATATTTGACCTTTTTTTCCTCACTTGAGGAGATGGGCTTATTTTTAATTAGGCCTAGCTTAAGAAACCCTAGGAAAACCTAATTAATACAATGCCCATTTAAAAACACAATTTAAAAAGCCATTTTAGGCCCAATTTTAAGAAGCAAACCCTAAATAAACCCTACACTTGAACAAGCGCGCCTCGCTTTGAGAGCCTGGGGCGCTCGCCTCATTAAAGTGTCTCGCCCGAGAGGCTACAAGGCGTTATCTCTGCGCTTTGCGCCCGAGGCGCGCCTTTGACAACTATGCGGTTATCTTCTATTTTCCGCACATTTAGAATCCGGTATTCTTCCGCCACAGGATGGGAGAAAAATCACACCGAGAACCTCCGTAAAAAGAGGTCGTATTCTTGTCATTATTTCATTTGATAAAGGATTGTAAACAAGATGTTGCTGAGGCTTGCAACAAGTTAACAAGATAAATCCATTGCAACAGCTGATAACATTAGCAGATTTAAATGCCTTTAGGCACTTAGTAGACTTACACAGCTCCTTTCCGGATTTCCCATCAATAATAGAAATCCTTTGGATAACCGGAACAATAAAAATAGCGAACAATTAGTTGAGATGACGATGAATTATTCAATTTCTTGTGTCCTGGAAACCTAGTCGAATCGTCAGCGATCATTTTAAGAATATGATATGGATCACCTTTTATTTTCTTAAAAATGTGATGAATCCCAGCAAAACATTGGAGGTCCATATTGCCTGATGCAAGATAAATAAAAATTACAATTCATTGGATGACTAGAACAAAGAAAAAAGAAAAAACACAAAATTTCACAACTACAAATTAAAGCACGTACGATGTTCAAGAATGATGCTACAAAAGGTGCAGAATATGTTACTGGGTCTTTATTTCAAATATAATGTAATATTACTTACAGTGTCAAAGCAATTAATCTTCTTTATTCTTTGTTAATTAAAAGAAAGAGACAATAACGAAAAATCCATGAAAAACTGGAATAAATCAAATGTGATACACAATCATACAATTAGTTTATGAAAATCTCAACAATAAATTAAAGAATTCATATAAAAGTGATTAATTAATTTGTCAAACCTGGAGTAGTGATGAAGACGAATGTAGATTGTATAGTAAGGACAACGGAGATGAAAACAAGTTAAAATTGAAAAATGGAAGATACCTAAACCTATTTATTGGTGAAGAGTAGATAACTACTAATGAGATTTAATAGGATTTTTATCCATGAGTTTGAAGGTTTCTTGAAAAAATTGATTTGCCAAAAATATCCTTATACTAAAGTTAGTTTTAAGGGCAATTAAGTAGTTTTCTATATTGATATTGTTTTATTTTTTTATTGTATTATTAGTGTCCAATCTCTTATTATATATTTTCATTTAATTGCAATTCTTACAATATTTTGAATTTTTAAATAATATTCATTTCATATTAAACTATATATCGAGAGCTTTCCAATCATATGCCATAAGTTATATAAAAGACTTCATATGAGATAATTTCAGTCATTTAAAGTTAAGTGTTATGTAAAAATGTACATTTATAATATTTTTCTTTAATTTTCTTAATAACTAAGTACATCTACAAAAAGAGACAAGAGTATGAATGTACAACTAAATGGAGATAAAAATAAATAAATAAGATTAATTTATTTAGTTTGATTTAAATAAATAGGTGGACTAAATATATTTTCTAAATTCACTTTTGGTTGTAAATATTCTATAAAATAATAAAGTCATCATCTATCACCCTCCCTAAATTGTGAGATAATTAAATGACATGTTTTTTAGATACGTGGAGATGTGAGTTTGAAACCATTGAAAACTACAGAGAAATATATGTATTTTCAATAAAAAAAATTAGTTTTAAGATTAGTGAATTATAAGTTATTACAAAAAATTTGAAAAAAATATTTTTTATCCAAGCTTTATTTATTAATCTTTATCTATGTTGTTTTTGTAATAACAGATATACAATTTAATATGATTTACATTCAATTTTTTTTATCAATGCCAAAAATTGAGCTATCAAATTTTAGCATGTATAATTATACGATTAAATTTTTATAATACATCTAATGCAAAAATATTAAAAATGATATAAAAAAAGTATCCAACCATCATAACCAAACAAGAGAAAATTGTAAACTAAACATAAAAACCTATATAGTTTTTTTTTTTTATGTTTTTTAAGTTTTTCTTGAATTGAGTTATATAAACAATTATTTAATAATTCATTCGATATATACTTACTAAAATTTTTTAGTAAAAATATATTATATATTTGAACAATGTTGGAAATTTAACAATCATATCGACAATATTATACATGTACTCACATCTACAATTAACTTGTGTAGTATATTAACTAATTTCTATTCACATGATATGTATTATTATTTGAAAGAAATTATTGATAAAGCGTAAAAACAAAGCATACATAAAGAAAATGACTTGCAATAAATCTAACGAGGAAGATTATGAAACAACACCAATGTATTAATAATATTTGAAGTACTTAAATATTTTACTAATACATCAAATACTAATCATTATTTCATTAGTTTTAAATATAGATTACAATTGAATGTCGTACATGGTGCTTTAATTAATGTTTGAGTAGACAATAACTATATGTATCGGATCTCCAATAAGTGGATATTCAATATTGATTGAATATGTAATAATATTATATTATAGATTACTTATCTTTCTTCGCTTTTTTTTTTTTCTTTTTATTAATTTATAGTTTGGATAGTATATGAATATGGATCGTGGTTTATTAATTTATATGATATAAATATGCGCCTTTTCTTTCAATTTTAATTTATTGACCATTTCCAACTGTATTAATTAGTTTATTTTATCTTCATTCATAATATATAAATATTAATTTAATCGGGAACATAATGCGAGTGAGAACATTTAATAGAGTTAAGGGTACATATGACCACATTTCAATTGAGAATTTTAATTTTCACTATTTTCCTTGAGAGTGAGTGTCGGTTTTCACGCGAGAATTAAAAATATGTTTGGTTGAATGTAAATTTTTTAAAATAAATATGTTTAGAAATTAATTGATAATCGGTTGAACATTTTTTTAAAAACTCTTTTTACACAAAAACACATCATAAAAATAAAAATAAAATTTTATGTATTTTAAAATAAATATTATTGGTAAGTTAAGGGTCGACCTAACAATTACTTTTTAGTGAAAAGTGAGATAGTAATGTGAATTTGATATATGTGATTGAAAGACAATGTAGCCGTAGGAAAATATGTAAGAAAAGTATCTTTAAAAATTAATTTAAAACGAGTTATTTTTAGTAAAAACACTTGAAACAAAATTATTTCCGATTTTATGAATAGTACAAAACCGAAAATAGGTATTTGGAAATGAGAACATATGAAAAGAAATCGCACTTGCTCATCGCTCTTGATAAAAACCAACGGCATGGGTGGTGAATGAAAAACCTAATGTTATAGCTTAGTCGAGAGAGAACACACATTTTGGAGAACAAGAAAAATAGGAAGACATCCATACGTCAATCAATCATTAGAAAACGTTGTAAAAAATCTCAAAGCTAAACATGAAGAAGAATGAGACACTTAAAAAAGTAAAATAAAAGTTGAATTGATGCAAAATGAGTTCTTTGAATATCTTTTTTTTAATTACTATTAGGTTTTTAATATCCATTTTATTTTGTTCAATGATAATATTATGTAAGTATCGTGTTTCGAGTTCAAAATATTCTAACCATATTTTTTGAGGGAATACTCTAACCATATTTCACCTACTAATAATATTTAATTTTAACTTTGCAAATTTTATTTTAAGATCAAACTACACGAGTGACATATACTATATATAAAATATAATCTAATAAAAATATTCCATTTATGAAAATTAATTTTAATTAAATAAAAAGGAATAATTTGGATTATGTGCAACGACGTACACCTAACTAACTTTTAATAAAAATATAAATAAAAACTCCGCTTTAAAAATAAAGCTACGTACCTTAAATTTTAGACCCATTAAAAAAAAAAAAAGGCAAAATTGCTTTTTTTGTCGTCGAATGGAAGACACTTGGAGATTTGGTCCTTTATTTTTTCAATTTTGGACTCGATCCTTTAAGTGGAAGAAATTCAGAGTTTGGTCCTGTGACCTACAAGAGGTAATCTTTTTGTTGGGTCAAGTGGCCTTTTTAGTTTTTTAAAAACTTAATTTTGAAGAAGAAATATTTGAGTTGGCATCTTATGTGGACATGTTTTAGACGGAAAAAAGGAATCAAAGGCTGACTTATCATTTTAGTTTAGCAAAATAAATTTATTGCTAAAAGTTTAAAATCTTTAATAATTAGCAAGTTAATAATATTGTTAAAAATATAATTTATATTATATTTCAATTTAGTTATGGCGTAATGCTATAAATATGTAGATGTTAACAGTTTTGATATTTGAAAAGAATATAAATTATTACTTAAATCCAAAATTTAAATAAACTTGTAGAATAATACTTAGACAGATCTAATTATTTTTTAAATTTCTTTTCTCTTGTATTTCCCAATTTTAAATATTATAATTTTATTTTACTAATTACATAAATAATCTATTTAAGTACAATTTGAAAAAATATTTCAATCATCTAAAATATTACACGAGCAATAAATAAAATAAAAATGATTTATATTATAAATTACTTATTATTTTTAAAAAATATTAATTCAGAAAAGTTTCATATTTAAATATTAAAAAATAATTTAGATATTTATTATACTTTATTTTATAAACTTAGTAAATAAAAAATAAAAAGAAACTCCTCCCCGCTATCCCCTCGGGTCCTCAAACACTTCCTCCACCCCACGGCCTTTGAGTCGCTTATTGGAATGGCACATGATCGGGCGAGCTAGACCCGCAATTTTGAGGGGGGCTAAATCAATAAAATATAAATATTTAGTACTAAAAAAAATATTTTAAAGTAAAATTTACATATAAAAAATAGAGTTTTCAATTTTTTTTTTTTTTTTTTTTGGGGCGCATGGAAGGGTGAGGATACGCCCCGCACATGATGTATGTACTCCCGAACCTTCAATGTGGTGCATCTCGATATTATTAGGCCATATGAGCTTTGTTTTGGATTTTTTATTGGGATAACGTTTTTAATCAACCCAAACTATACGGGTTTTTACACTTTGCAACCCGAACTTTGAAAAGTTATCGATTGCAACCTAAACTTCACAAAATTTTACACTTTGCATAAAATTCGATTTTACCCCCGGATTCAGGAAAGATGGTTTGTAGTTTACACTCTAAACTTTAAAGTTGTTACACTTTGCAACCCGAACGATAAATTTCATTGCATTTTCTTTGAATACTCCCAAAGGTCTTGCGATCCTCGAAAATGGTATCGAGCCTGGTTTATTAAGAACTTTTAGTTAAATTTATTATATTTATGTAATTAACAATTGGTGAGGAGAAATTACTCCGAGATTATGGATCCGGACCGATGTCCGAGATGTACCCTTTACAGGACATATCGTCAAATATTGACGATGTATGCACAAGAACACTTGACCAGGTTTCATATGGGAATACCAACATGAAGAAAAAAACGAACAGCAGGAGCCGACGTGGGAAACCCAAAAGCAATGCAAAATGCGAGAATATTATAAGCGATTCGGATGCTTAACGGACTTATATGTTCACTTGATGAACCTTCAAGAAACGGTTCATGAAAATTCCCATCGAACAATGATTCCCGATGGAGTACCCGAGTGGAACGAGATACTTCCAGATAAATCTAAGATCTCCGAAGATCTTAGAGAAATCGTAAGCGGTGCGTAATTATGGCAACCGCCATATTCATCTACGATACAAGTTCATCGATCGAACTGGATGGAGACGATGGTGAAATATCGAAGAAACTCTTGAACTCCTTCATGATATTTGAAACGAGTCAAGAACCTGGAGGACAGGCCGAGTTCATCCGGAGGAAGGAAACGATTGATTTTGGGACGGTACCCTATTTACACCAAAAAGGGAAACCAACCGAAGTTATACGAAAGATGACGAGATGAGGAAAAACTCATTGCTTTAATCAAAGGAAAATCCATCAAAAATTAAAAGATGGATATGGAAAAGATGAATCTTAAAGATCTACACGACCCAGCGTAATCCTTCGGGATTAGGTATTGTAGATTTAAAGATGAACGCAGTGAGGAATCACTTTGGTTACCTATGACCCACAAGGTAGACCAATTCCTCCACCACCGCCACCGATTAATCCTAACGTCGAAGAAAGTACGGGTTCACATCATGGAGCTCGGGATGAAAGGATGCCACATGCGGGAGATTTCACGACCGGGAGTGATCCACTTTCGGGGGACGGAGGTCGAAACCCTCTTGCGGGAACGCATAACCCACCGGAAGGCCGAATGTTTATCGACGCCTTATGGAAGATCACACTCGACCCAATACATCCGTATGGGTTGATGTTAAATCTGGACATCCTGCATTTTAAAAATAGAGAAGTCCTCATTGATGAATGGGCTTGACTATGAGAATTTCAAGTAAGAGGAACCCTCGATCTTACGAAGGATTCATTCATTTTACTCCTTGAAATGAGTCTTGAAGGATCGGTGAAGATTGCCTGGGATATGACCGATGCTAGTACGAAAAGTTCGGTCACATCAGGGGAATCACTTAAAGGAATTGTCGATGGTATGGCAAAACTATTCAAAATCCAATTCATCGGCACAAAGTTATTTCGAGGGATTAGAGGATGAAAAAGAAAGAAATATAAACAAGCCCTCTATAGCCTTGAGTTACTAGATATTTGTCATATTGACGAATATATCAAGTTGTTCACCGAATACAACGGGGTGGAAATCCAAGATTGAGGAAAAAGAAGCTGCATGACTTTTCTTTGCTAAGATTCCGAGTCCCCGGAGAGAAATGCTTATCGGGAATACAAGGTGGAGTCAAGTAGAAAGCGTGGGCGAGAAAAATGTCTTTCCTAAAGGCCAAGTTATCCGAATGGTGCTATCAAGCGGACTCTCCGCACAGAATTACAAGAGATTAAGAGGAATTAACAAAGCGGTTCCTCTATGTTGCGTGGATAATGATATCCCAACAGTTGTGGGAGGTCAACCAAGGCGGCACAAGAAGAAGAAGGAGAGAAGCCATCCATACAAATTTAGGAAGCAACAACAAAAAAGCAGGTCTTCATGGAGACCTAGAAGGTTAGTCAAAACAGTTAAAGGCCCGAAGTTATAAATCAGGGCAAAGACCAAAGACCAAGCGAGAGTAGAGCCTCATCATCGAGGTTCTAATCAGCGGTACAGCCAGAAATCCAGGAGAAGAACTTTCAGCGTGCTCACACTAGAGCTAATGAAAGTTTTAAAGATCGTAATTGCTGGACATGCGGAGCAAGAGGGCATATCTCAACGGATTGCCCGGACAACCAAAAAAACGAGGAATCGACAGGCGAGGTTCGAGGCCACACCGAGAAATCGAAGTCGTTCTATTATCGTGGATTTAATACGGGTGTATCAATTTGAGGATATTCCCTCGGATGAGAGCATCTATGAAGAAGAGATCTATTTGACGACGATGGAAGTGACTCAAATGTAATCGAGTGAAGAAGAAATTCTTCAAGAAACAATCGGGGAGGATATGTCAGATTCCTCTCTCACACGACGGTTTCTCATAAAACTCTTATGAGAATCATGAAGGAAGATCCAAAGCTTCAAGTCTATGATGGATTTACAATTGGAGCTATGGAAAAAGCATTGGATAAAATTGGGTTTCGTAACAGAAAACACCAAATTATTCACAGGGTAACAACTGGAGAACTTGCCATTCCGATGGAGTTTTTGGTAACCGATCGACGAGATGCAGTTGGTCCCTATTAGAGAAATACAGGAGATCAAAAGCAGAGTTAAAAGAGAAGTTGCTAATACACTCTCATGGATTCACATTGGAGCCATAAGGGTCATTATTAAGGCAACATTCAAAGAAGGAATAGATTCGCCACTCAATCTTGCTATTTTTGACAAGCGAATCTCACATCTCAAGATTCATGCCTTGGAGCGGTCACAGAAATTTGTATGCGGGGAAAATTAGCATTCAATGTCTATCCAAGAATTGCATACAATTTGGGAGATCGAGACTTGATGAGAGTCCTAACCCTTCATCAAGATTTCAAAAGAGTCGATTTGATGAAAGAAGGAAACAGCCTTACTCGATCACCTACAAAATATCCTATGCTCTCTCGAATACCCATCATTCAAGTATTCTTGAGAAAGGAATTTATTGAAGTCCCAAGAATCTTTGAGGACTTTGCCAGGGTGGTGTTACGAGAAATCATTGAATCTCCAACTATTAAGGAGATTGATATGATAATTCAAGATCAACCAGTCTTCAACAAAAGTCTGAGTCTCGAGTTGAGCACAGAAGGATGTCTTTCCAGCAAGAAGATAGAATGGTGAGTAGCAGCCGTTGGGAAGAAAGGAGACCAAGTACAATTCAAGCGCATCCTCGATGTTTTTAAAACAAGAGGAGAGTGAAATGTCGAGAAGGATGGCGAGAGGTTGAAGTAATATTCGACATCACTCAAAAGGATAACATTTTTCCTTGTGATGTTTTATATTATCTCCAACAACCAATCGTTGGAAGGTATCGGAAGCTCAAGATAGGAGAAATTGAGCTTACTATCACGGGGAGTTGCGGGGAAAGATCGAGAACAATTAATACCGGGAATTGAATTTCTTGAGGAACATAAACCTTGGGAAAGATTACAAGACGGAATGGAGTTCACAAAGTGGCTAATAAAAGATACTGAGAATCAGATGACCACTAGTCCATTCTCCATATACATTTCTATCGGAATGTTATATGTCTGAATACAAGGCCGAGTATTTCGCCGCCTATATTGATTCAGTGCGGAATATGTACTGCAAAGCCGGATGTTTTTCCTAAAGAAATTGGAGAAGATTTACCACTATTGCGGAAGAGATTTCTCTAAAAGGATTCTTTTCCTTAACGGGGAATTAAACAAGCGAGTAAATAATGATCGGAGCGCGGGCGCACCCATGGTACAAAGTAAAGACGCCACCAATCTATTTCCATGATACAGTGCGAGATATTTTGCTAGGAAATAATTTCCTACAAACATTCAAGAGATTCACACAAGAGAACGAGACGAGAAGACTTATTTTCACAACCTTATGTGATCATAAGATTATTGTTGAGATCGCGGGGAAGCATTTTTACGTAAAAATGCCTATTAATTTTCGCAGACAAAGCGTGGTGATGAAGCCAAACTTCGCAATCCAAAAATGGCGGATCGAAGAAAATTTGGTGAAGCATTATTATCCTATAGACAATTTGGTTCGATTCAGAAGGATCAAAAGATATGGGATAACAACTTGTATTCATTTAGAGTGCAAGGTGAAGAACGAGTTACTCCAGAAGCCATTGCAGAATTATGGATGAGTCTAATGGAGAATCCACAGAGTGACGTGACCATTGAGGAACAAATATCACTCGAGGATGTTAAGAAGAAAATCCAAAGGAATTATAATGAAGATCCTTTGGCTTGGTGGGATAAGAACGAGCTTAAAGCTTCCTTAAAGGTTAAACCTGGAAAGGAGTACGAGTTCGTAAGATTCAAACCAATCCTTATGAATCAGGAAGATCGTGAGGATATGCAAAAGATACTTAAGGAACATCTTGACCTTAAGTTAATTTCACCAGGAGTTTCTCCGATCTGTGATCCAGGATTCTTAGTCGAAACCATGGAGAAATCAAAAGAGGAAAGCAAGACTTGTTATTAATTACAAAGGGATTAATAACATTTTGGAGTTTGATGGATACTATATCCCAAGCGAGAGAACATCGGTTAATCGTATCAAAGGTGCCAAGATATTCTCAAAGTTCGATTGCAAGTCCGGATTCTACCGCATTAAGATGGAGGAAAAAAGTAAGAAGTTTCTGACTTTCTACACCACATGGACACTATATTTGGAACGTGATGCCTATGGGATTCGCTAACGCACCCCAGGATATATCAAAGAAAGATGGATAATCTTTTCAAAGATTATTTCGATTTCATGTTCGTATATATCGACGACATTCTAATCGCATCAAAGAACATGAAGGAGCATCTCAAACATTTGGAAATATTTTGGATGTTTGTCACAAAAAAAAGGATTAGTGCTTTCGGAAAAGAAGGCGTGTAATCGCAACGAGACAGATTGAAACTCGGAATTGAAATCGATGAATGCGGAATTATTCTACGTAATCATATTGTGGAAAAGATCTGAGGATTTCGGACACAATTAAAGACAAGAAGCAGCGACTTGAGTTTTCTTGGAGTTGTTAACTTTGGAATGTTCATTAACAATCTAAAGCATACTACAAGGAAGGTGTTTAGCCCATTGCTTAAAAAGGAGGCAAGTATTCAAATGGGAAGATGAACATCAAGAAGAATTAAGCAACTTAAAGAAGTTTGTAAAAAGCTTCCAAAGCTTGCGATTCCCCAAGACGAGGACGAACGGTTCTATATACGGATGCAGTGATGCGGGTGGGCGCAGCTTCTACGAAAGTCACACCAAACGAAGAAGTGCCATGCAGATATCTGTAGGGTCTATTCACTCCTAGTGAAGCAACTCGGTGGCATATTAACGAGAAAGAATTCTTTGCAATCGAGAAGAAAGGCTTTCAAAAAATGGCCTCTATTTTTCTCAATTTAAAAAGTTTACTTTAAAACTTGATAATTCAAGTGTCAAGTGCTTTTTCGAAAAACAAAATTGAATCAAAACCGAAAAGGCTCGATTACTTAGATGGCAAGTGAATGTCAATATTATGATTATGATATTATCATTATAAAATCTCATGAAAATATTCTTGCGATTTCTTGACACGAGATGGAAGGACGCGTTCTTTGAGGTCCTTAAACGAGTAAGACATCTCAGGGAAAACCTGGAGAGTCTAGAACGAGATTTTGGGACGTTATGTCTCAATGCGAGAAGTTCTTTCGGGCGACTTCAACAGTGACCGTAAATCCGTTTCTAGTCAAATACGAGCATGCCGGTTCGCTCAAGGACAATTGTTCTTAGCGTGCAAGGGCCTCTCTTCCAGCCGCATCTCCTACGGTGCAAAAAGGGGCCGAGAGAGTACGGGGCTCTAACCCGGAGGTTATGGATTCAAGTACCATAATCACAAGTGTTGCAGGTGATGCATCCCCCCGAGGTGTACAAATCGTAACGAATGTTGAAGCTCCGGTGTCACAACCCGAGTCTTCAAGTCAACCCAAAGACACCTCTGGGGTAAAAGAGGAGAGTTGAATCTTAGGCCACAGACAGGCAAATCTAAGGTTCAAACCGACGAGAATAAGATTTCTCCGATGCGGTATATCGGTAATGGGAGAAACTAGTTACGAGACAAGGTATTAACCCGAGAGAAAACAATGGTTGATATCTCGGAAAGTATCCCTTAATTTGGATGAAACCAGGAAGTCATCCAAATGAAGTACATGAATGGTATACTTTTGGAGCTTTAGCTTCAATCTATACCGTGTCACCAGGATTCCCTTAAATTTCAAAATTACCGAAATGGATTGGGGAAGCGATTTCTTAAACCTGGGCCAATAATCCACACTTGGCCGAGGCGATATTTTGGAGGCGTATTTTATCGGTGCGACTCGAACCAGCAAAAGAAAGGCTTTAATGAAGCTTTTCATTTCATCAAGCTAAGAAGACCGGATGGAAATGCTCTAAAATACATTAAAGCGGCTTCAGGAAGAAGGACCGTGTTAGTAGGAGCATTTTCTCAAGATGAAGCTTCTACTGCACGAGCATGGGGTCTTTGGGTTTGTCTAATCGAAATGGACAAAGTCAAGTATCCATTTAAGTTCTTCCGCAGTCGGCGAATGGATCTTTCCTTTTGAATTCGATGATTGGATCAACCACGAGGATTTGCGGAGGAACTCTTGAAACCAAAAGGAGAATTCTGCGGGAAAACAAGATTCCGCGAGCAAAGACACTTACAGGAATTCTCGTAACATGGCGCATGTTGGCCGTTGGATCGACCGAATCGTCAAGCATGCCCGACGAAGGAACCCGAGTTTGGGAAAGGTTTCCACCCAAACCCGACCGACAGGACCATACAAATTTGAAAGGACAAGGGACCGACTCACAAGACGCGTTTTCCGGGGACCACGAGACCAACTTTTTAAAAGATTTCGACAGCCATCACATGGGCCGAGTCACGCGTGAAGAGAAGGAAGACAGTGGCGAGTAATAATTGAGGAGTATGACGTAAGCGTGACGTCTTACATCTCAACAAGATTTGAAGTCCAATTTCAAGTCCAGGACTTACCTCTATAAATTGCGGGATTTGAAGGAAGCCGAGGACATCGAACATTTTCCTTAGTTTTCTTATAATAAATTTCGAGAGAAAATTTGTAATATTTTGAGTGTTTTAGTTTTTAAGTTTTATGTATTTAAAGTGCAAGCCTCATCTATGAGAGGCTAAACCAAGATTCTCCTCCCAAAAGGAGATTACTAATGTAATAAATATTTCTATAAGTTCTTAATAAAAAGAGGTCCGCTTCAACATGTGTTCATAATGTTCTATTAATTCATCCCCTTGAAGAATTACTTTTACGCCTTGGAGTAGGAAACGAACCAAGGCTTGTCTTTGAGCGGAGCCAAGGAGTCGGATAACTTGCAGATCATCTTCCCGAGGTGAGGTTGAACAGTGAGGAGTCGTTTCGTCAAACGATCCGGGGCGTAATTTTCCGATGGTGGCGTTGCGAACCACTTAACCCGGTCTTTGTTTCGGTCAAAAGAGGTATGAATTTTAAGGGATTTATTAATTTACGGAAGCATGTTGGGCACGATATGGTCGTAATGGACTATTTTCATTTTCGTCTAAAGACCCAATTTGTATGCGGATAAATTCTTGAAATAAGATCTTGATAGAAGTATGTCTTGTTGAGTTTATAATTTGGAAAACCTGACATGATCCATTTAAAACCTCCGAATAGAGATGGATCTAAGTAGGTGTAACAATGCCACGAACAAAACAATTTACGAAAAATCGGGTTCTTATTTCTAAAAAGTCGAAAAACAAATTGATTCGGGAGTGAAAACTTTTTGATTATTGTATAATGCAATATATTTATCCTTATGGAGCAATCTACAAATTAGAGTTTAAAGGGATAACTAGAACTATTGTTATTAAAGAATAAAATCTAGGGGCAAAATGGTCCAAAAGTTGCAAAGAGTAATTATTTTCGCATGATTCAGGATGCAAACGGTTAAAAATAAAAGTATAGGTTGTGAAGTGTAAAAATGGGTAAAGTTCAGGTGGTTAAAAATAATTATCTCTTTTTTTATTATGTCGCTATTCTGTATATACATATATATGAGCAAACTATATTAGCAAGTTGGACTATGCATACATTTCAAAGCAATAATTACTAATTACAGCGAAATCCAACTCGTGTTTGATCTTTACTAAGTTTGACAATGACAAACATATATTACAATTACATTAAGGGATAATTACAAAAAGACCTATAAGGTTTAAGCTAATTACAAAAAGAAAAACTTTGAGGTTTATTTGTGTCTTATATCTAAAAAGGTAATTGTAATATTTTGATGAATGTAAGGAGCTTTTGAATTGTTTTTTTTTTTTTTGCATATAAAGGGGAAAAATGTAATACCAATCAAACCTAAAGGTTTTTTTGTAATTTCCAAAAATACCTGGGGGTTTCTCTGTAATTAGCCCAAATCTCAGGGGTGTTTTTGTAATTATCCCTTGCATTAATCTCGACTTGCTGAATACAAAGACATGCAAAATCGTGCATCTCTCCGCACACCAAGACCCAACATTGCCTTTCGGTTATACAATAAATATATACAAGGATTTTATTATCATTCTTAACTTACACTGAGTTACACATGCAGAAAATCAAACTAGAATACCCAAACAGGTCTAGTTAATTTACAATAGCATTACATAAAAGCACGGATACACACACATACACATACACATACAGATCATGCGAAAATCCAACATTAACATACAAACTAGACAGCAACATACGGTTCTCTGGTTCACATTACAGATTCATTATCAACCACTAACAGATTCATTTCCCGCAAAGTCCAGCGCCTTGTCGTTATAAATATCCCACCAGCGGCCGACCAGCATTTTCACGTCTTCCCTATCCATGTATTGCTCTTTGCCCGTATATTTCCAAGGCTTTGAGCCAGTAACACAGTAATGAACCACTTTCACTTTGTCGAGCTCAACAAACTCCGGGTGGCGCCAAAGCATAGCCACCAACAAGTTGTAGATCGGATGGATAGGCTTCGAATTATCTCGGAAGAAAAAGTTCAAGAAATCCTGCATATTGAAAAAAATCGGCATTTAGTACAAGTTTCCAAGTATGAACTGTCTGTTTTAAGTTTTCGGGATAATTACAAAAAGTACCCCTGGGTTTGGGTTAATTACAAAAATACCCAGAGATGTTTGAAAATTACAAAAAAACCTTGAGGTAAAGTGTAATACAGAATTAAACCTCAGTGGGTTTGTTTTTACTTTTCAAAAGCCTCCGAGTTTTTTTGTAAATTAACTCAAACCTCAGGGGTAGTTTTGTAATTATTCCTTAAATTGTCCCTTGGAGCATTTGCATTTTATTACCTGCTCTGCAAATTGGGTTGGAGGGGTGACTTTGAGGGTGCTCAGGAGATTGTTGTATGTGTCAAGATTGGGCTCGAAAACAAACATGCCGCCGTTGAAATAAAACGGCGGCTCATTGCCGAGATCTTCAGGCCACTGGACCTTGTCAGCACAAGGTTGGCCACGCATCTCGCACAAGCAGTCCATCACGGCATACAAACATCCGGAGGGCAAATCGAATAGGTTGTCTATATTGTCAAACACTTGGATGTCTGCATCCAGGTAAACCATCTTGTCGTACTCCACAAACTGCAACCGAAAAATTAAAATCAATTTCTTATATTAAATTCAACAATTAGAATTAAACCCTTAAGGTGAAAGTGACAATTCAATCAGAATCACCGCATCAAGAAACACATTATTCTCATCTCAAAGACTCTGCTCTTAAACTTAACACCCATTGGTGAAAAAAAAAAAGGAATAATTACAAAATCTACCCTGAAATTTAGCTTGCTTACGAAAAATTCCGGTTATCTTTCAAATTTACAAATACCCTTATAAGGTATTAGAAACGCCACGTGAGGTTTGTATTTATCTAACAAATGCCTCATCCTGAGGAAGCAATTTGTAAAATAGAAACAAATGTCAACGGGGTTTGTAATTTTGAAAGATAATCAATCGGGCTTTTTTTGTAATTAGGCTAAACCTCAAAGGTAGTATTTGTAATTATCCCTGAAAAAAATTACAAACTTCATGGTCAAAACACACGATGAATTGATAAAAACAGAGAGCGGTAACAGTAAGTGAAATGTCTCACCTCCCACAGACGAAGTTTACAGTAATTGAGAGCAAAATACGGCCTTATAAACGGGCTCTTCTTGTTGCCAACAGGTGGATAAACTGGGTCAATCTCACGCAGGAGACACCCCTGGTTCACCAGCAAATTGCGGTGCTCCTCTGGCACATCATGCAAAACAGCCACCACCAATGGATAAGCTGCTTTCACCTTCCTTAACCCCTTTGCCAAACAAACCACACCTTTCACATAATCACCATCACCACCCAAGAATGTAACATAGGCACAGGAAAGGGCATTGTTCGCCCTAACAGCCCCGGCTACCTCAGCAACATTTCTAGGTGTTGGGATTACAAGTTCAGGCCCCATTTGGACACAAGAGTAATTGATTCTAAGTAAATAATGGTGTTGAAGGAGGACAAGTGCGTATAGTGAATTATATATAAGTGAATTGCAAATAGGTTCTTTCCTGTACACTGAATTTATAGATGCACCACATGAATAGGGACAGTAAAGGGCTGAACATGTTTCAGAATTTCATGGTAACGGATGAGAAGTGTCTCCAAGAAGCAAAATCTGCTCACAATATTCACCCTTCACACGAAATTGCAAATCAACCGACCAAACGGAATTCAAGGTGCTGCTTTTTTATCCCAAAAGAATTATGAAAGTTTACACGCCATGCAATGACTTCAACATATTTGTTTGTATACTTATTGGTAACTGCTAAAGAATACGTCACTTCCAACTTTGGTGACTTTCGGTAGCATTTACGGGAAAAGTGCTACAATAAAAGCATTTTCCACAGAAAGGAATGATATTATAAGTTCTTTGGTTTTTCCGATATTTAAACTGCTTCCAACTATGATGTGAAAGCTCCCATGCGGTAAGAATTAATTGCACTGCCTATGATATGGCGTGATGAATTCACTGTTTTTTTTTTTACCACAAGAAGCCGGAAAAAGGATGATTGACTTGTGACGATACACCACCGTTTCAGAATTTCACACACAACTACTTATGATGTTTACTGATGCACGTTTTTCTTACTTCAACGTCCACAATTTCAGGTACGTTGTATAGGCTAGATTCATATATGCTTCGACAGGCCAGCATATTCTATCTATAAATGTCGGGAAGTAGAGAATATTTATTAGATGCCTTTATCTCTTTTCATCAGATTACTGTAATTTACCTTCCTCTCGGAATATAAAACTGATCAACCAGGAGTCCATGAGTGAAAAACATATAACATTTGTAGATTGAACAGTGTAAATAACACTTATAAAAGAGTGTACTAGTACGAGCGTAAATCATACAATATCTAAAGTAGACCAGAATTGATGAAAATTATGTAAGTGAGTAGTCTCTTTCTGAAAAGACTGAAAGGCCAGCACTCCCGTAAAATGAATTCTGCGGTCTCTTAATCTTCACAATTCCTAAAGAAGTGACTCAATATGCACTAAGCGAAATGTTTAAAATCCATTATAAATCCAATTTATAGACTGATATTCGACAAACTAATTCATGATAGAAGTTTTTGATTTCTTCTGAAAATTTAAAAGGCATCATCTATTTAGATTATGTTTCCATTTTCCTTATCGTCTGGATCAATAATTTAAGATCTCAGACAAATTCAATAAATATTTACTACCACAGACAAAGGCACGACAGCTTAGTGACTGGGGTCAGTAGTATAAAAGCTGAAACTGTTATACTATAAGCATAAATATTATATCAATAAGTTAGTATGAGGTTTACTAATTGAGAAGTGCTCATGTCAAATTTTGTAAAAGGAAAAATTACAATTAGCAGCTGGAATTCACAGAAAATTGTCATACATGGTATTAAGATAAGAATAACCAAAACCCTGCATACCTCAATTTTATTGGAAGGATAGGAATAGTTGATACCATACACGTTTACAGGTTGCCTGAAATTAAATGTAAAATGAATTGCTAGTGAACTAAAACATTAAATAGATCACTCGCAATATTTATTCTTAAATTAACATTAACTAACACCATCTTCCACATAGATAAGAAAATATAAAAACTTAATGAGGTTCAAAAACAACTTGAGAAACCTGCAACACAATAATTAGCATTTCTATCGTCAAAGGATTGGCTGAATTGGTAAGGACGGTGTTTATGAGACATGAGACCATAACATAGGGCTTGCCTAGTGCGGCTTACCCAATTACCCTCCTGTATGGTTTGCGGGCTATTGCATGGGGGTGGGGTTTACCCAGTGCACACCTTCGGATACTGGCTGTGGTTTCCCTTGTCAAAAAAAAAAAAAAAGTTGCATTTATGTTGTGACTTTAGCTTCCCACTTCTAAATACCTGCACTGAGACACTCTATTGCAATTCTGAAATTTACTAAATTCCTGAATTATCATTACAAAATCATATGGATTAAAAACAGTTTAAATTTCATCAAACGACTATAGTTAAAGTCGATAGGACAGGAATGCATGATCCACGAATAACTCATTGATGTTCTAGATACATGAGTGCAGGGCACAACCAGGATGGCATTCCCAACGTGCCTGATTTTATGATATTAGGGAATCAACATGCTTTCCATTAAACTGCCCAAAATAGTAAAAAAATTGTGAGAAAAGAATTGAGACGTGCTACAAGTCATACTGAATTATCGATCTCTTCAATAAGCACAAGTCAATTCCAAGCAATTTGCAAAACTTGGTTTTGATAAATTTTGTTCCTTCACCCATTTATTGGGGCGCTGATGAAACATCCCCAAAAATAGTTGAATGCTAAAATGAACTATCTCAATATAATGCAACCCATATGATCTTATCTGGTCCAACCATCAAAATTAAAAAGAAGAAAAACAGAAAAAGGAAATTAGCTTTCTTTAAAGATATACAATATTGCCTAGAAGCCCAAAAACTTATTATATCATGAATAAGAAGTACACTTTAAACATGTCGTATATTGTTTTATATTCGAAGCAAAAACCTGCCAATTTTTTTCGCACGTGAAAAATCAACAGTAACATATTACATTGTAATAATCCAAAAGATGAAAGAAAATTTGCAATTTTATGATTATATGCTTGATGAGGTTTTGAAATTAAACAATCAGTCCACATATCACAAACTTGATATAATCAGTTTTCACTCTCTAATCCCATTATCAATCATTAATACATGAAATTGCAATAAAATCCGTCAAAAAAAAGGGGTTTACAAAAATGACGGAAGTAGGGCAGTTTCGTCTCCATGGAGAGCAAGACGATTTGCATAACTCCATTCTTAACTCCAGTTTCCAAGCACTTCGGACCAAAATAACAACAACTTAACAAATGAAACAAAAATAGCAAATTTGAACACCTTCCAAAAACAAACAAACAAACCCAATAACCATACCTACGGGCCCTATACATCGAGAAAGAACCGAATTTACCGAAAGCTGTGTCTGAGGTTGAAAGCCCTTCTTTATACCCAGCATCATCCTCAACTTTTTTTGAATTTAAGCTGACTTTTTCTACCATTTGCTCCATTTTAGATGCACTGAAACAAGTCCAATTGCCACGAATTTCAATGATATCAACTCCAATTGGCTAGACCATAATCGCCGAAGATGAAATTCATCCGCCGAGGCCGGCGGTTTTTTAAACGGGCGCGAGATTTTCCGATGAAAATTATCCAATTCAATTGCTCAAGTTAAGGGTGTCAATCGTGTCGTGTTTCGTATTCGCGGGTCATGTTTTTACACAAGTATTACACGCCGACAAAAAAACCGAATTTGACCGTTTAATTATTCGTGTCAAGATACACAACCCAAACACGACCCGTTTATAACACGGGTAACCCGACACGACACGAAAAACCTGTATAATTTAAACTTGACAGGAAAAAAATAAAAAAATTAGAAAAAATTGAAATTACAAACAAAAATACATTAAATATTAAAAATTATTAAAAAAATGCATTTAATAATTTTCCCATCATCATATAACCAACTAAAACATCACAAAAGATTAAAATAATATATCACTATAAAATTAAATGAATTACATAGGTCAATCATCGACCACCGCGGGTCGACCCGACCCGACCTATTTATTTTCCGTGTTAACCGTGTCCGATCTAATTTGATCCGAACCTCCGTTAAGGATTGTACATGTGTCACCGCTAAATTCGTGTCGGGTTATCGTGAGTGTTACAAATTGAGTCAAGTACATGCATATTATCTTCTACTAAAATTAAATTAAAATTCCAATCCAAGAAAAATTCCATTTAATACTTTACACGTACATGTATTATACCTAGCACTTACTTATACGTACTCGATGATTAAAACTTTACTCTTTATATATATAATATTTAAATCTATATATCATGTAAAAATTGTTGTAGTATTCATTAAGTATCATAACAAAAGTAAAATATTAATAATTTATTAATATGCAAGCACTTCTAAATGCAGCAAAAGAGCAAAAGGATAAGTGTCCTTTCCTAAAATGTCTTATATTAAGTATTACTAACTAATTATCTTTTACATTCACATTAAAATAATTTGACGTTGGAATCAAGACTACACATGTCAAACAATAAATTAGGTCTTATGGGTTAACAATCGACATGGAATAATAAAAAATATGTGATAAGATGAAAAATTGATATGTGATTGATATAACTTGAATTGGTTGTGTGCGTATTCTATTAGCTCGGAGCTATAAATGTTTTAAATGCTTTGTATATAGAATATTTTTTTAACCCCCCTTCAGCCATAAATAAAGGTATTTATAGAGATCAAATTCTATACATATCATGCTACTAAGTGTAGGCTTGATCGCACCAGGGTGGGTTGTCAATTGTCATAAGGATAAAAATGTCAGGCAAGTGATTCGAGGAGATTTAATAGACATTAAATGCTAGCTAACAAGCATGTGATGTGATCTGACTCCCTATTAAGTTTCCACTAGCTCAAGGCTCCTAAGACTCGTACATATGGTTCGGGCAACAACTCGGGTCAGATGGTTGTTTTCACTGTGTTCGGTCTTCAGGTCGGGCTCCCATTCTTTAGTTGTTTTTGTCTACTTGGTCTGCACACGTCAGACCCGTTACAACAAAAATAATAAAACATATTCATATATAATGTCATAATAAATTGTACTTTGCATAAACAATTCTTTTATATTTTTATTTACCTTGATATTTTAATTTTTTTCTTTGATTTTTCCATGCACCGTGCTTGAAAATTATTTTTATTTTTATAGTTAAATATTAACTTTCTCGTTCCGTATTTGATTAAATTGTGATCATTGCAATCGACGTCTTATGCACTAATAAAATGGTTGAACAAAGATTCAATGAGTAAGCTCGTTCGTTCATGTGGTGTCATGTGCAAAAAGGAAATGAAAGTTACATGCACACATGTGTTAAACAAAAAAAGGGAGTCATGTGCATTCACGTGAAATAAATGAACCACAACGTGCACCCATATACATGCATAAATGTCATTCTTTCTAGGTTATAAATTTCCCTCTTACGTTTTCTCTCTAACAAAAGGAAACCTAATTAGGGTAGACTTACTACCACCGTGTAGGTTTTCCACCGAGGAGGTTTTTGAATCGGTGGGAGGCAAGTTGATTCCCAACTTGATGGCAAGATGGAACATGACGAGATTCTACGGAGAATTAGTGAGATTAAACTGTCGCATAAAGGAGACGCACCAACAGTAACCCTATATCGAAATCTACGACAAAAAGGAGAGGACCGGATGATGAAGTACCTGTTTGCAAAGGTTTTCTCAGTCAAACGAGTGAATCGAGATACTTTTAAACAACATATACCCAGAATACTTCAAGCTACAAAGTAAATTGATATAGATGCGGTTGGCGAGATTTGTCCTGGAATTCCATAATCTGATTGACAGAAAGAGGGCTCTCAATGGAGGCCCATGGCACTTTTTCAGAAGTTTAGTCGTATTTAAGGAGATGAAGGGAACTCGAAACCCATAATCCATGAGCTTCTATCACATGGAGATATGGGTGCAATGCCATAACGCATAGCTTTCATGCGGGGAGGTCATGCGGCAAATATGGGAACAATTGGGTGTCGTTCTGGAGATTGATAAAGGAGAATCGGGAACCCTATTAGGCCGATTCGTTCGGATCAGAATTAGAAGGGAGATTGCGAAGCCATTGCAAAGCCATATAATTATTAAAGATGAAATGGATGATGAGGAGATCATGATGCTATTGACGTACAAAAAATTGTCGGATTACTGCTACGCATGTGGAAAAATAGGACACACGTGGAGTGAATGTGCGAAAGACGTAAGCAATGGTACATAAATGAAGTACGGGAATTGGCTAGGGGCGTCTCTGCCTTTAGGGGGAATAGTGGACGATCCGGAGGCGTAGGGGAGAAGCAAGAAAAAGAGTTTAAACAAAAACCCTAAGTCTTGGGACGGAGGAAAAGAATGAAATGAGTTCCGATGGATTGGATGGAGGGCGTCGAAAGGAAGGGGAGGAAAATCGAGAAAAGAAAACCACCAAACGGGAAGAGCAGCATGGGGCAAATGATCCAAATGAGAATGAAGGCGGGATAGTGGAAGTGAATAAAGCTACAGAGGACACTGGTAACCATATTAGAGGTATGGAGATTTATGGTGAAGTGGATTTGCATACAAATTCTCAAATAATTGTGCATACTACTGAGAATGTGGGGGAAAACCAAGTTTCTGAGATATCAACTGGCAGAAGCCCTAAAAAATGAAAAAAAAATAGCAAGAAGTGTGAGGACGAATGGCAAAGCTCCGTTGAAACGGGACAAAGGTACTAAACGAACCTTAAGGGACGAGGAGGATGAAAAGATGGATCCCAGAGGGAATAAAAAGAGACAGAATATTGGGGGCCTAGAAGTTTTAGAAGAGGGGGTAACGATAGATATGGATACTAATGAATCGGTGGGGATTGCGACACAACCCCACCAAGAATCATGAGTTGTATCGTTCGAAATGCTCGGGGGCTTGGAACCAACGAGCATTTCGGGAACTTAAGCATTTAATCGCTGAAAAGGACCCACATCTCTTATTTTTGTGTGAGACAAGAATGAGAGAATGTAATTGCAGAAGGTGGACAGAATGGTTGGGTTTTGAGGGCATGTATATGGTTAACTGTGAGGGGAAGAAGGGATGACTAATGTTGTTTTGGAAGAA
The DNA here is from genome assembly GCA_016081115.2 of Rehmannia glutinosa. Classification (NCBI taxonomy): domain Eukaryota; kingdom Viridiplantae; phylum Streptophyta; class Magnoliopsida; order Lamiales; family Orobanchaceae; genus Rehmannia; species Rehmannia glutinosa. The sequence goes on from CM071926.1 coordinate 5,332,268, forward strand.
TACAATTATGGTGACTATTAAATCTTTTACGGCGGGCCACATTTTACGGGGTTCTTGTTAGTCCAAGTGGCTACGATAATCTAGAGGGGGTGAATAGATTATGCCAATTTTTCGCAAATTTCCCTCTTTTACGAATGAACAAGTAATTGACAAGAAAGTAAATGCGGAAATTAAACAACACTCGATGATTTATAGAGCTTCACCCCACCTAGGGACTACGTGCTCAACCACCCCGGTATATCCGAAGTGGATTTCAAAAAGAAAAAAAGATTTTATTAACAATTACCACAATTGTTACAACACCACCTTTGAAGATTACCACAATCTTCTTACAACACCTTCAAGAAGATTACCACAATCTTCCTTCAACACCTATGAAGAGTACCACATTCTTCAACACCTAAGATCACCCAAGTGTGTTCTTACCACAAGAACACTAACAAGTATATCTTGTTTTGGATGATAGAAAAATTCAAGATTACAACTCAATAAATGAAGTATACAAACTTTGAGTGCAAGTGTAATCAAGAATAAAAAGCCTAGACCTCAAGATTGTGCAAGTGCAAGAACTAGGCTATTACAACAAGAGTATAAAAATGAAGGCTTGGAGAATTTGCAGATTTCTTGTTGTGTATTTGCTTGTATGTGTTATATCTTGTGTCTTCAAATTCATCCTCTATTTATAGGAGAGTCTTCAAGATTGGATCTCCAACATAGGCTCCTCCTTCTTCACTTTGTCTACAAAAAGAGGATCACAAGATGAAGAAATATTGTACAAAAATCAAAAGTAAATCTTGTCAAAAAAATTCAAACAACATAACTTTCTTTGTCACAAAATAACATAGGCGACCGGTTGCCCTGTTTAAGATTTCGAACGTTTGAAAAAGATAGTGCGATCCAGTGCAGTCGAAGGGGGGTCGACGGGGGTGCGACCGGTCGGCTTTAGGGTGCGGCAGTCGGCCCTCTTTGAACCGGTCCCCTCTTCATTTTTTTGATTGAAGACGTTCATTTCAAGTATTCTTTCTTCGTGCAAGTCGACGCTTTGGGCGGGGTGGCCGACCTCAATCTTGAAATGTTGTCCGATTTTTATCAAAAATAAACTTCAAAAATACTCTAAAAAATTAGTAAAAATATTTTAAATCACTTGGGAGTATTTGGACAACATTTATAAACATTGTTTTGGAATAAAAACTAATTAAAACATAATCATCAAAATCTTGATAAAAACATTTATCTAACTTGAGTTCTATGGTAATCAATGTTAGATGGAGGAAGGAGTCATGGGCGTTGATGAAAGGTCTCATTGGTTTGAATGAATTAAAAGACCTTCCATGGCCAATTGGGGGATTAATGAAATTTGTCATCAAAATGAGAAAAAGGGGGGTAGAGCTAGACCTGAAGCACAAATGGAGGAGTTTCGCACGACGATCGAGTCATGCGAGCTGAGGGATATATATATATATATGGTGATGGTGATTTTTTCACGTGGGTAAATATGAGAGCTAGAGATGACGTTATTTGGGAAAAGTTGGATAGATACCTTAGCAATCTCTATTGGAGAATGCTCTACCCATCAGCCACATATACAAACCTGGAATTTTATTCGTCGGATCATAGGGCTCTACATATTTTGTGGAGTGGGAATGGGGATAGGGGCAGAAATATGCGAATTCCGAACAAAAACAGATTTTAATTTGAGAAGTGTTAGATTGGGGAATCAGATTGTAAGGAGATAGTTGAAGTGGGATGGAATAAGGAGGGCCTTTCAGCAACACTGGGGGATAGAATTAGAAGTTGTAGCTTGGAATTACAAAATTGGGCTGGGAAGAGATTCAAGGATCTACCAAAAAAGCTGAAGAATGAATGGGAAAAGCTAAACAATCTGAAACAATCACACTTATGGGCTAAATCGGATTCTCAGAGATTGGAACTCGAAAAATCAGTGGAGCGACTGGCAAATAAAGAGGAAATTTTCGAAAAACAGCAAAGTCAGGATATATGGTTAAAGCACGGAGATAGAAATACGCCATACTTTACTGCACAAGCATCTCAGTGACGCGCTAAAAATTGGATTAGGGGATTGGCTTCAACCCAAGGTGATTTTTGTACGGAACAAGCTGAAATGGTTGATATAATTACGGAATATTTACGACACAGATGCCTTCAACTGAGGACATAGAGGAGGTGGTACAGTGTATAGAGCCGAATGTTGACAATGAGATGAATGAAGCACTATGTCAGCATTCACAAGAAATGAGGTTAAAAAGGCACTTTTTAATATGGACCCGGATAAGGCGCCAGGGCCCGATGGCATGCCATCCTTATTGTACCAAAAATATTGGGGGATTGTTGGGGAGGTGGTCACTAAAGAGGTACTAAATATTCTGAATAATGAAGGGGACTTGCAAGATTGGAATAATGCTATAATAACTCTCATACCAAAGGTGGCAAATCCAGTCATGATTAAGGAGTTTTGCCCGGTGATCTTATGCAATGTCTGTTACAAGATTATGGCACGAGCATTAATGAACAGTTTGAGACCTGAAATGAGAAATATTATGGATGAACATCAGAGCGCATTCATCCCAGGAAGATTAATTACGGATAATGTAATACTGGGTTTTGAAAGCATTCATTGGATCCATAATCATAAAGGGAGAACTCGCGGTTATGCGGCTTTGAAACTAGATATGAGCAAAGCGTATGACAGGGTGGAATTAGAGTTTTTACGAGAAGTTATGAGACAAATGGGATTTGCGGAAAAATTGGTGGATTTAAATATGAAATGTGTAAGAACGGTGAATTATTCTTTTGCTATCAACCAGGAAGTCGTAGGAGATGTGAAACCAACCAAGGGGCTACGTCAAGGTGATCCGCTATCGCCATATCTCTTTGTTCTTTATGCACAAGGATTGCCGTCGTTATTCACATATAATCCGAGGCAGGGGGGATAATAAACGGGGTTGAATTGCACCGAGGTGTCCGTCGATATCACATTTATTTTTTGTGGATGATAGTCTCATTTTTTGTTGGGCAACAGAGGATGAATGTGGACAGGTGGAAGCCATCTTACGTAAGTATGAGAGAGCATCTGGACAGTTGATAAACTATGATAAGTCGGCCTTGACTTTTAGCCCGAATATGCAGCAAGGAGTTATTGATAAATTTAAATTCGTTTTCACCGTGCCAGTAGTACAGGGACATGAGGTACATCTTGGTCTGCCAACATTCACAATGAGATGTAAGAAGTTTCAATTCGGATATTTGAATGAGAGAATTTTCAAGAAGATATCGGGTCGGAGTGGAAAAATATTTACGGATAGGGGCAAGGAGGTACTTATAAAAGCGGGGTTACAAGCAATTCCCACGTACGCTATATCATGCTTCAAAATTCCCAAGTCTATTTGTGATGAAATAGAGAGTGCGTGTGCGAATTTCCGGTGGGGTGTGGAGGGGGAAATAAAGGATGCATTGGAAAAATTGGAGGGATTTATGCCAACCGAAATGTGTGTGGGGCATGGGGTTTAGAAGTTTAACGAATTTCAACAAGGCGTTATTGGCGAAACAAGTGTGGAGAATTATATGAAATCCGGCCAGTCTTGTGGCACGGCCGCACCGGTACTTAAAGCTAGATATTCCTGACATATATATATATATAAATATATATATATATATAATGGAGGCATCCATTGGAACAAAGCCCTCGTACATTTTGAGGTCGATTATATGAAGTCGAGAATGGTTGGGAGAAGGAATATCTTGGAGAGTAGGAGATGGTAAGAATATTAAGATATGCAAAGACCACTGGGTGAATGCTTATACAAATTTAATTAGTTGGCGACTGGAGCTTTTATGGAGAATGCCACGATGGGACGCACTTCTTCAAGAGGGCGATGGAATAATTTCTTACCTTATCTAACGGAAGCAATAACTAATATTCCTTTGCCAAGAAATCGGAAGGAGGACTCTAAATTTTGGAGACATGATAGATGGGGTGTATATAGTTTGAGAGATGGCTATAGATGTGCTATCGACTTATTTCAATCAAATGCAAATAGCACATCAATAGAGATGGCTAAGTGGTGGAAGTATTTGTGGGTGATGGCAATACCCCCAAAATTAAAATATTCGGTGGAAGGCTACACATAATCGATTGCTTGTAGGGATAATTTGATACGACATCATGTGCGGTGGAGGGAGGATGTAAATTATGCCACTTCTATGCAGATAACGACGCATGCCCCTGTATTATTGCCCGTAGCTAAGAGATTTGTGGAAGAAATCGGGTTTTACGGGATATCAAACAAACAAATGAAGGACGAGGGTATTTTTGGATATCGGGTTGTGGATGAGAGCAAGGCTGGGAAGGTTTCAGTTTGAAAGGTTTGTATGTAATACTTGGGCAATTTGGAAGGAAATACAACTCTATATTCATGATAGAGGTCACAAGAAAATGGCGGAATTTGTGTGTTGGGCGGATGAGTTTTTGAGAACATTTCAAGCAGTGAAGCAGAGCGAGGAGAATGGAAGTGCACAAGATGATGAAGCTGAAAATAAATGGTCTAAACCTGATGGTGGGTGTGTTCGCATGGATGCGGATGCATGTTGTAACTTCAAGGATGATAGGTTTCTTTGTGGGAGGGATGAGAATGGTAAAGTCTTGATGGTGTTTGGTAGGAAATTTGACAAATTTTCAAATGCTATGGGGGAATTACATGTTGTACATGAGGGCCTTTTCGGTGAGGCAACACGACTGAGGACCTTGTCAAGTAGCAACGGATTCTTTGATGGCGGTGCAAACAGTCACTGCCAACCAAGAAGATTTAAGTTACACGGAATATGATTCAAGATATAAAGACGTTACTCAAAACCCTGAATGTAACTCATTCTTTTCATATTCGTAGAACAGCTAATTAACTTGCTCATAGGATTGCTAGTTTTGCTTCTTTTACTTCATCATCCTTTTCATGGATGAATGGAGATATTCTAGATGGGTTGAAGATTGTATTGACAAACATTTAATAATAAAGGCAATACGATTTCTTCTCAAAAAAATATACATGCATAAATGTCTTACTATATATATGCATATTGTGTGTGCAAGTTCTTGAGTGAAAAGAGCAGCTATTAACAATGACACTCTCTCATTTGTCATTCTTATTTGATTAGAACAATTAATTCCCTATAGTCTTTCTTTGAGAATCACCAATATTCCTCTAAGGGTAGGGATGGCAATGGGGCGGGTCACCCGGAGACGGAAGCGTCCCGTGTCTAGAACGGGGCGGGACGGGTCTACCCGTTCTGCCCCATTTTAAATTAAATTAAAAAAATAAAAAAATTGAAAAAGATATACATTTACAAAATTTATTATTATCAATTTATAAATATTAAATATAATATAAGAATACATAAAATTTATATTATAATATATATTATATATGCAAAATATATTTTAAAACTAAAAATTATAGGTGGGGCGGGACGGGGCGGGTACCCTGTAGGCGGAAGTGAGACCCGGACCCGCCTATCCCCAGATCACAGGGCGGGGTGACCCAAACGGGGCGGGCCAGGGCGGTTACCCACGGGTCGGGTCAAAATTGTCATCCCTGCCTAAGGGTTTAAAGTGTGGAACAATTGTGGGTGCTTTAGTAGTATTCACATCAATCAGAGTGAAGCATAATGTGAAGCACAATTAATATTCAAACGCAATTCGAGAGGGACTCGTTGACGAGCTATCAAGATCAATGACTAACAAAAGTGAATCAGTAAATTTCTTGACTACCTAATTAAAGGATATCATCGAGTTCTAAGACGTGATTATGTGCAAATATATGTGTCTATTTACTAACAGATTCGTTAACCACTTGACATGGCTAGTTCAACTTTGTCAAATACTTATTTTGATGATAAAGCTTCCAAGGATGGTCGATTTTCAACTTCGTATCATATTTATTATCCAGGATTCTTCATTAGGGAATATTTGCAAACTCGAGTACTCGAACTTCTACATGAACTTAGAAACTAAGAGGGTGTTTAGTTGAGCTTATAAGCTCCTCAAAACAACTTATAAGTTGTCCGAGAGCTTATAAGCTCTCAAAATTTGTTTGGTAAAATTTTTCTTAAAGAGTTTATAAGATGTAAAAAAAGTTTGTCTAACATCTTATAAGCTCCTAAAAAAAGTATCTTCCTCCAACTTATTTTTTAGGGATCTTATAAACTTCTTATTTTAAACATTGGAATGACAAAAATACCTCATTAATTTTATAATATTTCAGTTATAGCCTTCCTACCCTACGTTAATTAGAGTCTCATTCGCTCTTCTCAATTCTCGTCAACAATCTCTCGTTCGTCAACAATCGTGGAGTTCATCCTCTTCATCATTTGCAAGTCTCTCTTCTTGAGATCATCAATTCTAAAGTACGTAATAGGTAAATTCGATGTTTCTTTATTCAATTTCCTTCAAGTTTGTTGAACCAAATTATTGGGGTTTATGTGATTTTAGTTCGAAAGTATCTCCAATTTTTGTGATTACAGGATTTTCACTCTCCACCATGATGGTCGCTCCTTGTATTTATCAGTAAAACCACGCAAACCAAGAATTGTGCCTTTAGGTGTTGTATGTTATGAGGGTCTTCAAATTGATTTTTTGTGTAAATATGGTCTGTTCATGAGAGCCATTTTCTTTTTTTCTTTCCTTCACAAAATAAAAATAAAAACTAGTCAATAAAAAAAAAAAGAAAAAAATGAATTTGATGGGGTTGGTATTCGGACTTGATTGGGTTAGCATTTGTTGAAAATACTCATGTGGGTTGATGACACGATTTTACTATTGGAACCCTTAATTTGATTATTATGAAGCAAAAATCATGTTGGTTCTTGCATCTTTGAAAAGTTAAGGACCTGTGTTACTTGCAGACGTGAGCATATTATGAATTTTCTGAAATATCTTTTGTAAAGTAGAAAAATGCTTAAAAGGAATGACAAAGTTAATGATTTTGGCCAAAGTTAATGATTTTGGTTCCTTAATGAGGTTGATTGAGCAATCGACTAGACTAAAAATGAAATGATTTTACGAAAATATCTTTTTAAGGCAAGAAAATAATGATGTTACAAGAGAACACAATATGATGGTAAAAAGATCCTAGAGGTTTGAGACAATGCGCGTTTTGTGCTTTTTAAGATTCCTCACCTACAGTGTTTGTAAATTTGACTACCGCAAGAAAATACATTCAACTTCAAACATTCAAACATTTGTGATTATGAGATTTAGTTTGAATAAGGTAACAGAGAGGTAGGGATGTAGAAATAAGAGTATGTGATTGTGAGCCATTTTTACTCTTTGTTTCATGTCCATGAGTCATAATTTATTTTTGCGAGAATTTGTATTGATTTGATTATATGGAAATAGAATGATCTCCTGAAACTTTGCAATTCTTTTGTATTAGTGAGTAGTTCATGAATTTTTTTCCAATATGTTATTTTATTAGTAATTCATTGATTGTTTTTTAAAAATTTGGATACTATGAAATAGTAGATGGAGAATCAAGATAATAGAAATAAAGGAGTCGTGTCAAATGCAATTTTTGGTAAGAGTACAAGTAAGAGTGCACATAAAAAAATCAATAGGTTGACGCCAGATCCTCTGCAAGGTGGGATGCATATTTAAATGTTAAGTTCATTGCGATATGTGAGGATGAAATTGGAAAAGGCAATAGGCCAAATAACCACTTCAATAATAATTGATGGAATAATTTGGTGAGAAGGTTCAATGAGATTACTGAGGAAACTACGTCTACAAGCAACTTCGAAACCATTGGGATACTATGAAAAAAGAATGGCTGCTCTTTAAGAAATTAATGCACAAGGAGACTGGAATCGGTTGGGATCATATGAAGAACTCAATTGATGCTTCTGATGAGTGGTGGGAAAGAAAACTTGGAGTAAAGTCTCTAACGCTAATCTATACAAGTCACTATTTTATTTACCATGTCTTAGATTGAATTTGTATACTTTTTTATTGCAGGAAAATGGAGGCTATAATAAGTTTAGGAACAAAGATTTATCTCTAATTTGGTTTCAATATGATATATAAGTTGTTTTCTGATGTTGCTTCCATGGGAGAGAGAGCACGAGCAGAGCCAACGATCTGGGAATGAAATTGGCAGTGGAGAATATATATTAGATGATAATGTTGAACCAAACGAACTTGAAGAACATGTGGAGATTGGAGACAGTGGGGACATTGATTATTTAGAAATAGAAAAACGCAACACAAATTCTCAAATGAAGGAAAGAATGGATGTTGCCAATGAAATAAATTTTCCATCTTTTTTCAACACTTAAAAGAAAATCTAGTGGAGGAAAAGACAAAGAGAAAAAAAGAGTTTTCACAAAGACTTCATTAAAGGAAGATATCCAATCCCTTTTGTAGTTTATGGAAAACAAAAGTTTTGTCTCTTCCAAACCTTCTACGAGAGATAACTATAGGAAGCGCATTGGAGATGTTAAATGATGTCCCTGGAATTGCACCCATGAGTAAACTTTGGAACTATGCTTGTAATTTGTTGAGCAAAAAGATATGCGAGAAGTGTTTGCTAATCAACCTTCTCATGAGTCTCGTTTGTCTTGGTTGTAATTTGACTATGATCAATTCAAGAAAAATCAATAATGTCTCTAGTAGTTGGGATATCATTACCTTTTCCGGGTTTATAGTTAGACTAGTTAGTCAATTTAACATTATTATCATGTTTTAAATACCGGACCGTACCGGCCGGTTCAACCGGTTATACCGGATACCGGTGGTCGGTCCGGTATAATAAGGCCCTAAAAACCGTTTTTGCGGTTAAACCGGTCAATACCGGTCAAATCGGAACATACCGGCCAAAAACCGGTTAAATACCGGTTCAACCGGTTTTTGCTATTTTTTTAATTTTTTTTTGTTTTTATTTTTTTTATAAAAATAAAATTTATAAACTTAATATTTAATATATTTATGTCATTATTTGAAATTTGAGCTAAATATATAGATATTTTCCTTTTAACTATACATATATACAACTTTTCTTTTTATATTAATGAATTACATCGATATTTTATATAATATAATATCAAATATAATTATCTTTTATTAAAACGGTAAAACCGGTAAAACTGACGGTTGAACCAGTCCGACCGTTGAACCGCTAGGTGGCTTGACCGGGTTTAATCACCGATCGGTATTTAAAACACTGATTATTATGTTGATTTTCTACCATGTTTTTTGCTTTGATACTAATATCAGAAGTTCCTTTTTGCTAATATAATATATTTTATCAACACTTTAAAACTGTTCAGCATGTGCATCTTTTTCTTTATAGATAATTATCTTTAGAATTATGTTTGTTATTGTGATTGATATTATTGAGAGTGTTTATAATGATGTACTAATTTGTGGTTCATGACTTTAATGTAGCTAAATGGAGCCTTGGAACATTGCAGATAGTGCTTCAACAGAGCCTTGGGATATTTCAAATTGTGTTGTTGTTGATCCAAATATTTTTCTTGATAAGGAAAACACAAAAGATGAATATCACACTCAACAAAATTTGGATTGGTTGATCTTAGGACAAGCAACAACTCGTAGTATTTTAACTTATTATAAAAATTACATTCATAAGATTCCATGTCGAACATCGTTCAGAACAGGTCATAGATTTATAGAGGAAATACTAAATGGACATGACATAAGGTGTTATCAAGCATTTCATCTCTCAAAACATGTGTTTATTGATTTTTGCCATGAACGACCCATAAATACGGTCTTCATCCAACAAGGGGAATGTCTTTGTTTGAGGAAGTGGGGATTTTTTTGATGACTTGTGCTCATGGTGTGGACAATAGACTTTTGCAAGAGATATTTAATCATTCAGGTGAGACTATCTCAAGACATTTTCATAGAGTTAAGAAAGTTGTGAGTAAGCTAGCGATAATATAATTAAACCACATCCCGAGTATAACCAGGGCAAAGGATACCACAAACCCCAACATCAACGATACAAACCATGTTTTGATGTAAGTGATTATGTTTCAAGCGCATGCATCCTTATATTACATTTCTAAATAATTATAATTAATTACATACCTATTTTCCTTTTTTATTATAGGATTTTATTGGAGCAATTGATGGCACACATGTTAAGGCTCGATTACCACAAGGAAAATCAATACCATATATTGGGCGCAAAGGGTATACTACTCAAAACATTCTTGCAGTTATTGATTTCAATATGTGTTTTACATTTGTTTTGTTTGGATGGGAAGGAGTCTGCTCATGATAATAGAATATTTGGAGAAGCTATTCGTAATCCGGATCTCAACTTTCCTATTCCAAAAGGGAAAATATATTACTTGGTTGTGGGATACTCGCATATGCCAGGATATATGGGCCCTTATAGAGGTGAGAATGTAAGATATCACCTTGATGATTTCAAAAAGTCGGGCTAGGAATTTGTACAACTATGTGCACCAAGAAATTTGAAGGAGAAGTTTAATTACTACCATTCTTCATGTAGAAATTGCATTGAGCGAACTTTTGGAGTTTGGAAAGCAAGATGGAATATTTTGGCTGATATGCCTTATTTTCATATTGACACACAAAGAGAAATTGTGTTGGCAACTATGGCGATTCACAATTATATAAGAAAGAAAAATGTATCAGACGAAGCATTTCAAATAGCAGAGGATGAAAGGTATGAACCATACAGTGAACGTGTTGATGAAGCATCTACTTGTAACATCCCAATTTCATAAAATAAAAATATACGATTTGCGATTTAGTAAAGCGCTAAAAAAATAAACTCCAGCTTGAAAACGCATTTGTTAAAGAAATAAATACTACGACTTGTCATAAATGCAGAAACCGTGTTCAAAAATTTTAAAAACAAAAATCTATAAAAACAACACTATTAAGTTCTTAACATCATAAGATAAATCAAAATAAAGGGGGGGTCCTTTTTAAATTCTTGATTCGACTTCCACCATCCCCTTTGTCACGCTCCGGCTCCTTCATTCATCTGTGTAAAACATGGGGTGAGCATTCAATGTCCAATGGGGACGCAATGTCTAAATTAAATACACAGTACAATCATTCATGCATACACACCTATGTTTTTCATGCTTGTACAATTAAGTACCATCGTGCTTTTCATGCTTGTACAATTAAGTACCATCTTGCTTTTCATGCTTGTACAATTAAATACCTTCGTGTTTTTCATGTTTAACGTGCACATACACAAATAATCATACAGGCATTTAAGATAGACATAAGCAGTAAAACCCCACCTTGAATGCAATAGCTTCATGAAATAAATGCAAACATGAATGTATAGTGTTCAAGTTCCTCATCTCCTTCCGCATCTCTCTTTCGTCTCCGACAGCGATAACCGGCGACGGCGATCGCGATCATGGCAGCAGCCGGCTTCTCTCGCTTCCTATATTTCTCTTTCCCCTTTCTTAGTTTTTATCTTGGGTTTTGGTTATGGGGCTTAGGGTTTGAGAAGGTGGTGGCCATGGTGGAGGTGCCGGATGGCGCGGCGGTGATGGTGGCGGCGGTTTTAGGGATAAGAAGAAGAAAAAGAAGAATTTACCTTCTTGCTTGGTGTAAAAATTGTGTGGAAAAACCCAGGGGAGACTTTCAATTTATAGGCCAATGATTCAAATAATTAAGGTAATAATATTTTGCTGAAATTTATTGCCAAAAATACTTTGATTTACATGTCATAAACGCATATTTGATTTATTTATCTTATAAACACGATTTTTCCTTTTGTAAAACTTGACTTTCCTTTATTATGAAAATAAAATCAGAAATTAAATCCCCAAATTAGGAAATTTAGAGTTTCGAAAATTCTAAATCATCCCCAAATTCGATTCTAGTCAACACCGGGTATTACATTCTACCACCCTTAAAAATAATTTCGTCCTCGAAATTCCATTTCTTGCCTTAAATTAGAAAGTTTGGATACTTTGTGTTTTGTTTGCTTTCAAAAAAAATAATATATTATCATCTATCAATATGGTCATGTAGTCGTTGCATGCATGAATCACATGGATATATATATCGAACATGAAATTTGCAATGCACATGATAAATAATACCTTTTCACTTCGAGTCGGCGCGACATGAGGCGGTGGATAAGTCGACTTCTTTTTGTTATCATTTTACTTGAAAGTAGTCATCTTTGTAAAAATTCAAGACCCATTTTTTTCTAAAGCGGTTTAGCAAGTCTACGGGAAAGATAGACCCGCTCGATACCACTTATGTAACATCCCAATTTCATAAAATAAAAATATATGATTTGCGATTAGTAAAGCACTAAAAAAATAAAATCCGGCTTGAAAACGTATTTGTTAAAGAAATAAATACTACGACTTGTCATAAATCGAAAACCGTGTCCAAAAATTTTAAAAACAAAAATCTATAAAAAAAACTATTAAGTTCTTAACATCATAAGATAAATCAAAATAAATGGGGGTCCTTTTTAAATTCTTGATTCGACTTCCACCGTCCCCTTGCCACGCTCGGCTCCTTCATTCATCTGTGAAAAATATGGGGTGAGCATTCAATAGCCCAACGGGACGCCATGTCTAAATTAAATACACAAGACAATCATTCATGCATACACACCTATGCTTTTCATGCTTGTACAATTAAGTACCATCGTCTTTTCATGCTTGTACAATTAAGTACCTTCGTGCTTTTCATGTTTAACGTGCACATACACAAATAATAATAATACGAGGCATTTAAGATAGACATAAGCGGTAAACCCCACCTTGAATGCAATAGCTTCATGAAATAAATGCAAACATGAATGCATAGTGTTCAAGTTTATCATCTCCTTCCGCATCTCTCTTTCGTCTCTCTCATTGCGATAACCAAGCGATGGCGATCGGCGGTCAGCGGCCGGCTTCTCTCGCTTCCTTTATTTCTCTTTCCCTTTCCTTGGTTTTTATCTTGGTTTTGGTTATGGGGCTTAGGGTTTGAGAAGATGGTGGCCATGGTGGAGGTGCCGGTGGCGCGACGGTGATGGTGGCGGCGGTTTTAAGGAGGAGAAGAAGAAGAAGAGTTTACCTTCTTGCTTGGTGTAAAAATTGTGTGGAAAAACCCTAGGGCGGACTTTCAATTTATAGGCCAATGATTCAATTAATTTAAGGTCGAGAATATTTTGTTGAAATTTGATTGCCAAAAATACTTTGATTTACATGCCATAAACGCATATTTATTTCTTTCTCTTATAAACACGATTTTCCCTTTTGTAAAAATTGACTTTCCTTTATTATGGAAATAAAATCAGAAATTAAATCCCCAAATTAGGAAATTTAGGGTTTCGACTATCTTATTTTATCCAAACACTTTGTGACTTATAAGATATAAAAACGACTTATAAGTTCAACTATCTTATTTTATCCAAACACTACGTGACTTATTTTTAAAATAAGATCTAACAGTTTATCAACTCCTAAAACATCTTATCAGATGTAGGAGCTTATAAGATGTTTAAAATACGCTTAGCCAAATTCCCTCTAAGAATCAATTTTATTTTGGGATAATTACAAAAACCTCCCTAAAATTCGGGCTGATTACAGAAAAACCCAAATTACAAAAAAAAACTCTTGAGATATGATTCATCTTACATATTTTCCTTCACAAGCGCAAATAATTTAAAAAAACTCATTAATATTTATAAAAATATTATAGTTGCCCCCTTAAATTTAAAACATATAAAGGGACTTTCTTGTAATTTTGAAACATTTATGAGTTTTTTGTGTAATAAGCTCAAACCTCAAGTGCGTTTTTGTAATCACTCCTTTTATATTTTTTTTAAAGTTTGCAAACACTCTCTATAACTAGGAAACACATACACTATTTGAGGATGGCATACCCGTACCGGATACGTATCAGATATAATATTTTATTCGATACTCAGAATGCTCCATGGATACATACACATAGTCTTGTCGATATTTTCAACATGTTTTCAGTGTGCCTCTATGAGGTATCACATTGAATTTGTGAAGTTTTAATTTTTTTATCTTTGAAACATTAATTTTTTAATTGTATTTAGTATGTCTATTTTGAAAAATATAAAATTATATCATTTTATGTGTGTGTATATATATATATACCGTACCCATATTCTTAAAAAAAATTAAAAAAATGACCTATTTCCGTACTCGTGTCCCCCACCCATATCAATACTTTATTGCCCGATAACCATTTGGTACATTTGTGACCGGGATTGAGATTTCTGGCCTGTTTTATTTTTCCTATTCCACTACATCGGATATGTACATATGTCATTCATCCAATGTATGAAGAATGGAGTGGAATAGAGAAATTGGAACAAGATTTTTTCTTATTCCACTGCATCGGATATGTACATATGCCATTCATCCAATGTATGAAGAATGGAGTGGAATAGAGAAATTGGAACAAGAAATCTTATCCCGACGAGACTATGGCAAACACATGATGCACAAAGAGGCTTTGGAAATTGGAATGACACCTAAATGCCAAAGGAAGTAATAATGGAGAATTATTATTACATATAATCCTCCATTATCATTGTGCTAAAAGTGTTTTGACATTTTTTTCCAAGGTACTTTCATCACACATCAATCGATCGAATACGCATCAAGAGTCAGAACGAAGTTCAAGTATCAAATTCAAAAACCTCAATTCATCAACTCAATACTTGGTAAATTTTTATCTTTAAATTGTTGTTGTTCTAAAATTCGCACAAGTAACGTCACACAAAACCAACAAATATATATATAAAAAAGGTTACCTGAATTTCAAGCTTATAGATTTTGAATTCACACTTATGTTCAAAAGTATGAACCAAAATCCAGTAGTTATACCACTCAATTCAACCAGTACTAGATCAAAATTAAACCAAAATTTTTAGTAACACACATTTGTTAACATCAGTACACTTTATAGTACGATAGGAAAATTTCGTTAGTCTACAACACTCCCATTTTCACAAAGACCTAAACACAACACATTTATTGTCCACGATTAAAATATCCAACACACAGTAATTAATTAACAAGCTTACGCCGCCGATGATGCGGATCTATATTGAACCACCACCTCATCAGCCTCCGCCGTGGTCACCAATTTTTGACTTTCACCTACAGAACTAGTATTGACAATGACATTCAAATCCAAGGCGTCGTCGTTGTATATATCCCACCACTTGTTCACCAGCATTTTGATATCTGCCCTATCCATGTTCTCTTCTTTTCCGGTGTATCTCCATGGCTTCGACCCTGATACACAGTAGTGGACCACTTTCACCTTGTCGAGATCGACCCACTCCGGGTGGCGCCACAACATCGCCACCAAAAGGTTGTAGATAGGAGGAATTGGTTTCGAAATGTCTCTAAAGAACATGTTTAGGAAATCCTACACAAGGCCACCACAATCAAAACATTTAGATGTAGATAAAGATCAATTAGATTCTCCATGGAGTGCGTAGGAATAAATATATAGATTGATTACAAAAACTACGCCTCAAGTTTAGCCTAATTATTAAAGAAAATCCAGTTATCTTTTAAAATTACAAATAACCCCTTCACATTTTTCTCTTTTTACGAATGAGACCCTCAAGAAGGCATATTTGTTAGATAAATACAAACTTCAAGGTGGTGTCTCTAGCGAGTTTAAGGGGGGGTTATTAAGGGGTATTTGTAATATCATAAGATAACTGGAGTTTTTATAATTAGACTAAACCTTAGGAGTACTTATCGTAAAAAACCCTAAATATATAGCATAATTCATGACATCCTTTAATTTGTGTTGAGTTATAGAAGGCTTGTGGTGTTGGTGAATCCACACCACAAGGCTCTCCTCAATGAATTTACCGAGACTCTCACGATCAGTGGCGTACACAGTATTCCAGCTTTGGAGGGCAAAAAACGGACATAGTTCATAAATTTAAACTATGAGAAAAAATGTTCATATACTAATCATAATTCATAATTTTTCATACAGTGGTTTTCTTTTTAGCCATTCCCATCAAACCAAAATGTTTTTTCGCCATCATTTTCAAACACATGTTTTTAGTCATTTTGGGGTGTGAAAAACTCAATTTGCCCTTGAGTCTGTACAAAGACGTTGTACACACATCTCGAGTTACTGTAACATGGCATCGAGTTATGTAACTTGACACGGTATTTTAACTCGACTCAACAGTAACTTGGCATCCAGTTCTCTCATTTATTATAACCCAGTTATTTAGTTTTTCTCCAAAAAACTTTGAATTCAAATAACTTTTTCGTTTTAAATCCGTTTTGCATGTATAATATATCAAATTAATCCTATTTCCGATACCTATAAATCAACACCCATCTTGCATATTTAAAAACGAAAAATACAGATTCGATTTTTTAAAAAAGCTTGAAAAAAAAGATGATACACAGAGATAAGTGAAAGAGAGATAAATAGACCAAATATCAAACAAACATGCATGCTAGAAGGGTATGAATGTCATTTCCTTGGCCAAAATGACTAAAAAATATGTGTTTACAAAAGATGGCTAGTTTTCATTTTTACATTTTGGAAAGGGTCATTTTGACCCATTTCCACTTTTTTATATTGTAAAACACAACTACTTGAAGTTCTTATCAAAGTCTTGGGGAGGAAAAAAAGATTTGGAAAATTTTGGGGCCCCCTCTTGTCATCGATATGTGTAAACATAAGTCAATAAACATCACATATATAAGCACATGAAAAATTGCTATATATAATCAATGCTTATGTTACAATCTCAACACTAAAACGGTGCAGGGGTCTCTAGTCTCTATTCCATACATTTGATGTTCCAAAATATTGGATGTATAATATAATGATATTAGAACTGGTTCGAGTTTCCTATTACACTTTGTACTGACATACGTGAGAAATCAGAGTCAAATCATCAACGGCACATACTCATTCTAGGAATTGAATTGAACATGTGTCAGCTCATCTAAAATGGAAATACACACCGGGATAAGAAAATGGAATAGGAAATCTGAGTCCACCAACACCATCTCCATTTCAGTTGTATAATGTTCTAATATAATAGAAGAAATAAAGGTATATTATAAAACGAACACCATATGAAATACATAATAAACAAAAAAAAAGGAGACAAACTACTAAATTTGTATGACAATTAGCATAAAGGGGTGCATTTTACCTGCTCAGCAAACGGGGTCGGAGGCATGATTCCGAGTTTGCTTAATAGTTCGTTGTACGTGTTTAGGTTAGGCTCAAACATGAACATGCCGCCATTGAAATAGAAAGATGGCTGAGGCCCGAGTTGTGCGGGCCACGGGAGCTTCTGGGGACACGGATGGCCGTACATCTCGCAAAGGCAGTCTACGACGCCATAGAAGAAGCCTCTTGGCAAATCAAAGAGATGGTCTATGTTATCAAACACTTGGATGTCTGCATCCATGTATATCATTTTGTTGTACTCCACAAACTACACTCCAGATTAAAAAATAAAAAGCTATCAACTTTTATTTTCAGTAAAAACTGTACTTTTCTTGAATTCCCTTTTCCCCTTTTTCAACGTTATACTTGCATTAATTAATCTTATATCAATTTCACAATGGGATAAAGCTTTTTGGTAACTCAAGTCTGTATTCACCGTATTCCAGTGTTGCTAAAGCATCCAACTGAAAATTATAAATTTGAAACTAAGATTTCGAAAATAACCACCACAAAAAACAAGATCTTAGCTATACAGAAAATATTTTTAAGAATCAATCCTTAAACCATAAACCTTAATAAAAATATGGGTTTAATTATAAAAACACCGTTGAGTTAAGTCTAATCACAAAAAAAAAAAAAAAAAAAAAAAAAAAACTCAGCTACATTTCAAAATTACAAATACTTCTTCATAGTTGTTATATTTCACAAATTGCACCCTTAAATCTTAATAAATGTTATGTTTTAAGAAAATATAAACCTCAAGGGGTATTCATAATTTTAGAAGATAATTGAGTTTTTCTTTTTAATTAGGTCAACCTGGGGTAATTTTTGTAACTATCCTCAAAGATATTCAAGTTAGTTCAATAGATTCTCCTTCTATAATTTGACATCCTTATATACAATTTTTCATCCCACAATCAAACGCATGCACCGATTATATATATGTGTGTAATTTCATTTTTATGCATGTCACATTACAATAAACCCAACACGTACATGTCTAAGCAACCTATAGCCAAAATTTATATGATTAATTTGGTAAAAAAAATTCATAATGTTCAACACGACGCATGCAATAAATCTTGCCAAAAAATAAATTAAAGAGTAATTAATAGATAATAGAGACCCTAAAAAAATGGAGAAACAGTCTAGATCTTCTATTCCATTTTTTATTTACTAAATAGGTGTCCAGCCAGTGAACCATAATAACCGGATGAGATCTTCTATTGCTGGTGTTTCATATGTTATACCGTATGGGTGATTGTCTCGTGTTTAATAATTATATATTAATTTTAACCTACCTTGTAGGTTTTTTTACAATGTAATTTATAAACATGTGGCAATTATTCATGTTGGAATATAAGATGAAACATCATTTTTGCAATAAAAGATCTCATCCGCATAATAACAAACACTATACATAGAGAAATAAACATGCAAGCAAATTACTGAAAAAAAATAATTACCTCCCAAAGGCGAAGCTTACAGTAGTTGACAACAAAATAAGCTCTAACAAAAGGGCTGTCTTTGCCAGTACAAGGAGGGAAAACCGGTTCGATCTCACGGACGCGACACCCTTGCTCCACCAGCACACGGCGGTGCTCCGCCGGCACATCAGGCAAAACCGCCACCACAAGCGGAAAAGCAGCTTTAACCTTCCTCAAACCCTTGGCCAAACCTATAACACCCTTCACATAGTCACCATCACCAGCCAAAAACGTTACATAGGCATGTTTAGGCCCAATAACGTCTTGCTCCTAATTATGAGATCATGAGGCCCATTTCTAACTGTTTGGTTCACAATTTCAGGAGGAGCCATTAATTTAGTTTAATTTCTTCAAACTTTTAATTTATCAAACGCAGACCTTAATTATCAGGATTTTCTAATTTTTTTTATGACCAAATTCTTGCTGTATTTGAAATTATGTACAAGGATCAAGACAAGTGCTAACGTGTAAGAAGCCAATGGAATGCAATACACACGTGGACAAAGGAAACCAAATATATATAACATATGCGTTCGAGAATTTTCTTGTTCATTAAAAATTAATTATCAAAGGATAATTTGCAAAAACTACCTTGAATTTGGGTTAATCACTTAAAAAATCCACACATTTTTGTAACTTACAAAAAATATCCTACGAGGTTGGCTTTGGTATTATACTTTACCTCGTCTTAAGCAAAAATATTTCAAACCCACTTAACATTAAACACAAATTCGAACCTAAAAGTTTTTTTTATGTAATTTTAATTCAAATATCTCTGAATCTTTTTGTCATTAACCCAGGCCTGTAGTTTTCGTAATTATCCATTAAAATATGGCATTCATACAATCCGATATATACTTATATTAAAGAATATTAATGTGTATGTATCTAGTGTCCCATCTAACAATTTTTTTTACTAATGTTTCGCTAATTTTTCTTTAACACATGTCCATCAAAATTGTAATTGACGATTAAATCGTTTATTGTTGTGTCAGTGTTACTGTTATGAAAAGGGTTTTTGAAATTGTTGAGGTGTATTGATAATATTACGTATGTAAAAGAGGATAAGGCATGGTTTGACAAACTATAGGGGTTGCGCCACGTTTCAGGGCATTACGGGGTTTCAAAAATGGGCGGGAGTTTGCCTGTTCTTGTTCATGCATGTTGGACTAAAAGACGGAGCCACCGCCTCACCAACGCTCATGCAACGACAAAAAACCCAAAGGTTGCAATTACTAAGATGAGATCTCATGTTCTACTATCTATTCTATATATTTGATGAAACCCATATAAGTGTATGGAATATTATCTTATTCATGTATCATTCATTCGATGCGATAAAATAGGTAGTGGAACAAGAAATCTCACTACGCTACTACCACACTTATATTCGAAAAATTTATAGATGGGTCATGGACTCGTGGGTGTAAGCTTTCACCTTTCTAAATGTTTCATTTGATGTTTCATTGGCATAATAAACGACTATATAATGTAGTCATGTTAGTACACGCACGTTACATTCACCTATATTATTGAAACACATGTCACTACAAAAAATTGCAAATTATCCTTCTCTACATGTCCAAAAAAATGAAAGGGATAATTACAAAAAATACACATTAAGATTTGAGCTAATTACAAAAAACCAAGAGGTTTTCAAAATTACAAAAAACCTCTTAAGGTATGATTGTGTCATAAATATGGAGTGGGAAACTGTAATATTTTGATAACGTAAAGAGAGTTTTTGAAAAAAAAAACATGAGAAGGGAGAAAAATATAAGACGGATCAAACCTAAAAGTGCTTTATAATTTCCTAAAATCTCTGGATTTTTTTAATTAGCCAAAACCTCAGGTTTCTAAATCTAAACACACACACACACACACACACACAGAGAGAGAGAGAGAGAGAGAGAGTAAACTATAAGGCAAAATGAGGCCAAATCAATGAACCAAGCAATTTGATCCCTAGTAAAATGTCCACTTTTTCATGTATTACAAAAGCCTTCAGAAATCAAATTTGTACAGACACTCTGCTACGTGCTGCAATATATATCCCTGCAAGAATGCATAAGCAACTCCTCCACATGACCACATTAAATGCTAATTAGACCAAAAAAGGGAAAACAACTGATCTGCAAATAACTCATGATCCTTTTTCCCCTCATCTAATTGTATAAGTCATTCAAACAACACTAAATGCTGATTGAATGGTAGACGAGAAACGAGAAGCAATGGTCTGAGTAGCAAATGCTTGAAGCTGCTTCTTAGCATCTGAAAGAAAGACGAAGATTATATCTTGAGAACTTATATCATGCCAAACTAGATATTTGATTTAGAAGATTGAATTACGGAATACAATTTGCACATGGATTTTCTCCAGAAAAAGCACAAGAAAATTCAAAAGCAGAGTTCAGCACCTTCCAGAACAACAACAAAGGGCCAGAAGATAGCTCGTATGTGAAAATAAGTAAAATAACTCACAATAAGGTCATTACTATTAGCAACATAATGTAAGCAGGACAACAACAACAACTCCTCTAGTAATTAATAATAATGAGTGTATAGAAGGCACTGACACAGATCATTGTAACATATATGAAGCATACTCAGCCCACTGTGTACAAATTAGCATCATAAAACTATTAGATACATGAACAAGAAACTTGAGGTAATCCTTCAAATGCAGTCTATCACACAAGAAGAGAATGGACATTCATAAAAGCATCTTAAATAATTAATATATAATATTGTTGAGATATTATAATATATGTTAGTGCCTTAACTTTAGGTAGTGCCCTACCTTAACTTTAGGGTAGTGCCCTATCTTTGGGGTTTATGTTTCTTTCTTTTTTCCTTAATTCATGAGTAGATTAGGGAAGTCTTTTGGCTATATAATGTGTAATTTTCTTTCATGTTCAATACAAGAAATACAATCAGTTCATATGGTATCATAGAGCAAGGTTCACAAACCCTAGTTTCTTTTCTTTTTTTTTTCAGAAACATTTTTTTTTCCAGTTTCAGATTTTTTCACTGTTCACGCCACGGTCACTGTCACTGGAATCACTGTTTACAAGAAGAAATCACTGTTCCCGACGGAGTACTGTTCACAGGATCACTGTTCACGCTCGGAGTCACTGTTCACGGCAGAAAAAAAAATTACTTTGGCTGATCACTGTTCATGCTCAGAAAACACAGTTTCACGTCTGATTATTTAAGTCATAATGCCTCATTCTTCTTTCAAAACAACGGGTCTAGTCTCGTCTGCCTTTCAAGGGTCCACAACCATTACAACCAACATATTGAATGGTAAAAACTCTTGAAATCTGATTGTGAGTTTACTTTATCTCCCAGCGAATATAAGGAATATTTACGGCTGAATGCCGCCCCCACAGTCACCATCTTCAACCACTTTAGCTCACACTCGTAATTCTACAGTTTGTCTCTCTCACTCTACACCTATGGGATGAGTTTTGGATTCCGGTGCTTCGATCATGTGATTTGGTAATTCCTCTATTTTCTCAAAAATATCACAAACCAAATTTCCCCATTATGTTCTTTGTTGCGGATGGGTCTAAAATTCAAAGCCTCGAGTTGGCGGGTTTCACCAACTCTCTCAATTTCATTGAGTTCGATCTTATTGGTTCCTAATTGTCCTTTTAATTGATATTCATAAGTAAATTAACTTGTTCCTTAAATTGCACCACAACTTTCACTTCGATTCTTGTTTGATAAAAAAGGCGGGTGCAGGCGGACGATTGGCGCAGGATCTGAATCTCGTGGTCTCTACTACCTTCAACCAACAATTTCCACTCTATGTGCCACTTCTACATCCCCCGATCTTCTTCATCGTCGTTTAGGTCACCCGAGTCTACCTAAGTTAAAAACAATGGTACCTGGTCTTTCACAGTTGGAGTCTCTGAATTGTGAATCTTGTCAATTAGGTAAACATGTTCGAGTCTCTTTTTCTAATCGTATTAATAACAGAGCTTCATCTCTCTTTGATATTATTCATTCGATGTTTGGGGTCCAAGTCGTGTTCCATCTATCTTAGGTTATCGGTATTATGTCACTTTCATTGATGATTTCTCCCGGTGTACTTGGGTATTTCTAATGAAAGATCGTTCTGAGTTGTTCGGTATTTTTGAAACTTTTTGCTCAGAAATTAAGACTCAATTTGGTAAGATGATTCGTGTCTTGCGTAGTGATAATGCAAAAGAATATTTCTCTGACCGTTTCAATTCCTTTACACGTTCAGCGGAATTATACATCAATCTAGTTGTCCTCGTACACCTCAACAAAATGGGATAGCCGAACGAAAACATAGACACATTGTTGACACCGCTCGCACCTTGTTGATATATGCCAATGCACCTTTAAAGTTTTGGGGGATGCTATCCTGACTGCCACTTATTTAATAAATCGAATGCCATCTTCTGTGTTAAATGGTCGGGTTCTCGCTTTCTATTTTGCACCCTACAACCCCTTTATATGTTGTTCCCCTCGTATTTTTGGTTGTACTTGTTTTGTTCATGATTTATCTCTAGTCGTGATAAATTGTGCGCTTGGTCTATCAAGTGTATTTTTCTTGGTTACTCCCGTTCTCGGAAGGGCTACCATTGCTACTCTCCTACAAACCGTTTCTACATTTCCGTCGATGTTACTTTCTTCGAGGACATATCATACTTTTTCGCAACTACTATCCGTTCGATTTAATTGAATCAAGTTTTGCTTTATACCCTACTTAGAGTTTCTTCGACCAACTCCTGAGCCTTCTGATTCCCCAGCATTGTCGGATACTCCATCATCTTCACCACAGTCTCCTCCACCTATAAATCGATTTGGCATTGCTTATGAAAGGCGGTCCGAGCCACGAGCTTGGATCTGTTCCAAAGGTCTCTCTCCGCACCCGATCCACTGTTTCACTGATTTGCCTATCGCCATCCGCAAAGGTACACGCTCTACCCGTAACCCTTATCCTATCTACAATTTTCTATCCTACCATCGTTTGTCTCCCACATATTGTGCTTTCGTTTCTACACTCTCTTCTATTTCTATTCCTAATACTGATTTAAAGACACTATCCCATCTAGGATGGAAAGCAGTATGATTGATGAAATGTCGGCTTTGGATTACAACAATACTTGGCGACTTGTTCCCCTTCCCTCAGCAATCTGTTGTTGGTTGTCGTTGGGTATTTAATGTTAAGATTGCCCCGATGGACAAGTCGATCGCTTGAAAGCTCGCTTGGTAGCGAGGATATACACAAGTCTACAGTCGGGATTACGGTGATACTTTTCTCCGGTTGCAAAGATGTCCTCGATTCGTTTATTCTCGCTGGCCGCCATGAAACATTGGCCCCTCTTTCGATTAGATATCAAGAATGCATTTTTGCACGGTGACTTGGAAGAGGAGATTTATATGGAAGCGACCTCCAGGTTTGTTGCTCGGGGAGTATGGTTTGGTATGCAAGTTACAAAAGTCTTTATATGGTTTGAAACAATCACCCGAGCTTGGTTTGGTCGATTCAAAGAAAGTACTTCAACAATTTGGAATGATCATTGTGAAAGAGATCGTGTCTTCTTTCGATACTCCTCGGCAAATAGATATATCTACTCTTGGGTCATGTTGATGACATTGTAATTACGGGCGATGATTGTGAAGGTATCAAGGCATTAAAACAACACTTATTCACAATTTTCAAACTAAGGACTCCAGTCCTCTTCGTTATTTTCTTGGGATTGAAGTAGCTCAATCAAAGTCGGTGTTGCTATCTCTCAAAGGAAATATGCTCTTGATATTCTAGAAAAAGCAGTGCTGATTGTAAACGATTGCTACTCATGGACCCTAATGTAAAGTTGTTTCCTAACCAGGGGAGCCCTATCCGATCCAGGAAGATACCGGGCTAGTTGGGAAGCTAAATTATCTCACCATGACCGGACCAGACATATCTTTCCCAGTAAGTATAGTAAGTCAGTTTCTCAACTCTCCTTGTAATAGTATTGGAATGCGAAAGGACTTGTTTTCACCGATAGAGGCCACATCGATGTCATTGGGTATTCGGATCTTTGATTAGGCGAGGAGATGAGAATGATCGACGATCTACTTACGGTTATTGTATATTCATAGGAGGAAACATGATTTCGTGAAAAAGCAAGAAACAGACCGTTGTTGCTCGATCAAATCACGGAGGTCGAAATCGGGCTATGACTCATGCAACACGTGAGCTTTTGTGGCTCAAACATTTATTGCAAGAATTACATTTCGTGATGTTGGTCTATGGAGCTCGTGTGTGATAATAATCGGCTCTACATCTATCCTCCAATCCGATTTTTCACGAGAGGACGAAACATATAGAAGTCGATTGCCATTTTCTTAGAGAAAAGATTCTCTCTGAGTCATCAAGACCTCCTTTGTCAACTCTAGAGATCAACTTGCTGATATCTTTACTAAATCTCTAGGGGTCCTCGGATAACTTATATATGTGACAAGATGGATGCATATGATGTATATGCTCCACTCGAGGGGAGTGTTGAGATATTATAATATATGTTAGTGCTTTAACTTTAGGTAGTGCCCTACCTTAACTTTTAGGGTAGTGCCCTATCTTTGGGGTTTATGTTTCTTTCTTTTTCCTTAATTCATGGGTAGATTAGGGAAGTCTTTTGGCTATATAATGTGTAATTTTCTTTCATGTTCAATACAAGAAATACAATCAGTTCATAAATATCACCATAGTTGATCAAAACTATGCGTGGAAATTAAGGAGCATATTTAACGTAAATTTGTTAAAATTTTGCTATATATATAAAGGTAGAAACTCCAGTAATGAAGAATGTAACTTCATCTTCTTGGAACCTGCAATATATTTATGGTTTGGAATGCCAAATTAATTAAATGTAAAAGGATCCATTTGAAAATGCACGAAACCACAAGCCATGCATCCATAAAAGAGACGATTCTTGGCGCATTTCTTTTGATACCAATAGTACAGAATCACAGTTGACTGCATGATGATGTAGGAAGACCACTGATGACTGAGCCATTTATCCCTTCACCATTTCCAACAATAAAAGTATGCACACAAACACGTTTGACATGATAACCATATTCCAGAAAAGCATGTTGGAAGCGCATTAAGCTCTTATAGTTTTGTTTTGAACATTGCAATTCTTGATTTTAAGCAAGGCAGCATTTTTAGTTTCGTCAACTATTCACATGACCGAAGGTTTTAAAGTAAATATAAATATTATGAAACAATCAGTAGGAAAATCTGGAACTTGAAACAGGGATCTCTCAGTCACATACCTTTGCGGCATCTCGTGAAGCCAACAATATTGGCAATGCTAAGGGTCAAACATACACCAACAACAAGAAGATAATCAGCTTGAAACCTAATCAGAGAGAATATAGCAAAAAAGATCCACACAACTGCCTGCATAGAGAGAGAGAGAGAGAGAGAGAGAGAGAGAGAGAGAAGGCTTCAGGTAATGTTGATAATAAATGGAAAGAGGCTTCACATGCAATGAACATATCAATTGTTTTAGATCTTTTTCTTCCTACTCATGTACAAGCTTATACCAAGCATTTGCTTAACCCTTTTTCCAATCCTGTTCACACAGTCATCCACATCTTTCCAGTTAAACTAAATATAAGATGACTATATGACAGCATAATCCAAAATTCTTTACTTACTGTAAGGTATAAGGTCCACCAGAACAGCCATGAATCCTTCTTGTTCATCCGAGCCAGTGACTGAGAAAGAGGGAAAAATAGGGTAAAGTATATCCGTGACCAAATGGAACAGACAACATACAAACTCATGAAGCAAGAATATCCTTACCTCTTGGTCAAGGCATTCAAATTTCCACACACTTTCACCATCGTCATTTATTTCATTCCACCACCTGAGGCCCACCAAGATGCGTCCACTTACATTCTTGACGACCCAAAAATCAAGAGCAGCAAGAAGTACAGTGACCACAAATATGATCACAAAACTATTCACAAAAAGAGCTGATAGAATATAAAATGCCAAGGCGGCACCCTGACAAAAGAAATCAATTTCACGATGTTAAAATATTTACAATCAGGAAGGAAAACAAAAGTAGCTGATCAAAAAGTCGGATTAATAAAATGTGATCGACCTTGAAAAGCACGTGGAAGAAGCATATCTGTGGATGAGCATAATTCTCCCCTGGAGGCTGCACATGGGAAGAGATTAGTGTGAGATGGTCTCTCTGGCACGTATCTTTTGCTTCTTTTTTCTTTTTTCATGTGTGTTCGTAGGGTGAGAAGAGAAGAATTTAGAAGGTAGATCAGATCTATCTTGCTTTTTTATGAAGTTCATATCCATTTACAACAAAGCATTTCAAATGTAACCATTACTCGAAGGGATGGGGTTGGGTGCATTGTAACCCTTTTTTAGGAGTGCCACAAATGTAGATCTAATCTCTCAACTAAATGCCACACATTCTCTAATTCAATCTAGTAATGCTAATATTAGATTGTAGGGATTCTAGATGATCTCTCAACAATCACTAGATTTTAAAAAGTTGATGACTATCTCATATGATCAAAACCCAAGGACATCCTAAAGCTTATACAGCATGTCGTCATGGACCAGTTTGTGTGATAAAATCCCACTTTAAGGTTAAAGAAGCCAACGAGAGTTGCATCTTCCCAAAGAGATGCATTTAATTCTTCTGAAGCCAAGATGGACTGGTAGTCTGGTTCAAGAGAGTGAGTTAAAATGTGTGTGACATTAAGTCTGAATTTCCAGAAGTTAGTACCTAAGAAAACGTGGATGACACATCAAATAACACATTTGAAACTGTTCTTTAGCTGAACATGATTTTTCCAGAGACTGCAACCGAGCCTCAATATGACAATATTACGTTCGTGAGTGGAACAAAGCAACAAGATAAAGCAATAGCATAAGGATGATAACTTCACTAATCCCCAACTTACAATAACAATAAAAAACGATGATATTACCAATTCTATACTATTCATTCATGCAATTAATGACACTGCATTCCTATGTCGCCAGTAACCACGAACACCCTCTGTTTCTGAATCATCATCACACCCCCACCCTGCTAACAATCCCACCCCCTTTGTCTTCCATCATCTCTCATTATCAACAGATAAAATATGTGGAATTTCAATCAAAAGCAATCCAAGAACTATAACTGAAGCTGAATCAACTATAAAGTAACAAACATGAATGTTAGATTTCTATAAAACATCACAGAAAATTTAAAGCTTTAATGCCAATTTTCGTTGATCTAACAGCTTTTGGAATCTTTAGGCTCCACTCTCCAACTGATATTTTCATGTGTGATGATAATCAGCTGATCAACATGTCAATAGGTTTATTACATCCAAAATAAAAGAGTAACTTAAGTCAGCAATCAGATTGAGAACACTTCCAGATGAATCTCCTAATAACTTAACAGAGACTAGAGGAAGTACGGACAGAGTAATATATAATTTGGTTCAGTTAACACCACCCAAAATGGACACGGTATTAAATAAAGCATGATAATCACAATTCAGAATACTTATGTCTTTCTTAGTTGACTCAGGCATGAGGTCAATTTCAAAAAACAAAAGAAGCAAAACCAAATAATGTAAATATAAAAAAACAAAAAAAAAACAAACCATATTCACCTATCCATTAGCGGCAGTGTAAAAAATGGTGGCATAACACTAATAGAAGAAAACCTGGATTAGGTTGAAATAAAGCTCAATAAGTCATTTTCGAAAAAAACTTGTAGAACAAACAACAAACTTTAGGTCAATGCATAGCTTACTCTTTCACATAACATTACAACCATATTCACCTATTCATTATGGGCAGTAGAAAAAATGATGGCATAACACTAACAGAAGAAAACCTGAATTAGGTTGAAATAAAGCTCACTAAGTCATTTTCCAACAAAAGTTGTAGCATGAACAACAAACTTCATGTCAATGCATAGCTTACTGTTTCACATAACATTCCAAATTGTATCTTCATCAAATAGTTTTAAATATAAGGATCATCTATCAATTCAATGGACATCTCATACAGAATCCACCGCAAACAGGTCCGAGCACTAACCAATATATCATGTGATCACTCACCATTTAAAAGAATTATTATTATTACTAGATAAATGAATGAAACTTATGCCATTCCTCAACAAAGCTTAAGCTGTATATACAAGTCAACCCGCCATTTTATCAACATGGAATCACCAGTACCAAACCTTCCAGCGACATCAAAATCTTAACATGCCCAAGTACACAAACGAAAATACTTCAAACTAACCCCAAAAAACCTAGGATTTCTAATATTGACAGCCCGGAGGTAAAACTAACCGGGCCCTATAAATTCAATATAGGAAAAAAAAATCAATTTACGGATCCATGCTACAAAAGTTACCTAATGACATCATAGAAAAAAATTACAGCAGCCACATTTCCCCATTTTGACAATTCACCCATACATATTGAAAACAAAAACCGAAAACTGAGATCAGAAAGAAAACATACTGGATTCAGATCCATTTTCGCGGGATTCTGATTTGCGAAAGCTCCTTCGATTCAACTATTTTTTCGGTTATTTTCTCAGGTTTTATGGGCTCAAGCCTCAAGCTGATTACGATTGTCGTTGTAAGAATTAAGAAATATTACAGCTCCACCCCAATATTATAGTCTGATGATGATGAAGACCGAGTTTCTGGTAATTGTAGAGGAACCCCATTAGTTATGGTATATTGTGAATTCTTCCTATATACTTTATATCAAATTTGATATGAGAAAGCACATTTATAGCTATTCATATAATTCGATACTGTGATCGGATGTGTGATAAAATAGTGATTGAAAAATAGATTGAGTGAATAGTGTATTTATTATATGAAAATGTAATAATGATAGTTGATATGATATTTTTTTTAGTAAAATATTATGATTGGATAGATGAAAAATGAGAGTGAAGAAATAATATAGTTTTTTAATAAAATTCACAAGCAATCACATATTGAGACAAAAACTTTTTGCATTGACGTTTAGTACTTCAAAGTATTATTGACGCGTTTTTAGGGATGTCAATAGTTCGGATAGGACTAGAACCAAATTGAACTCACCTCTTTTAGGAGAGTGTGGGACAAATAAATGGATATGAAATGGGTAGAGAAATTGCACTTTTGGTCCCGTAAAAAAGGGTCAAATACTTTTAGTCCCACAATTTGCATTGTTTGTCCCAATTGAATTTTTTTCAACACACTTAGTCCCATACGATTCTAAAGTTGCAATTTTAGTCCCAAAACTAACGGAAAACTTAAGCGACCATTAACTCTATTCTACGGGACCAAAAGTGCATTCATCCAAAAATTAATAATAAAAAAAAAAAAATATTTGAAAAATCAAGAATTATCTAAAAATTTTGAAAATTGTTTCAATAACATTTAAAATTATTTTCAATTCACTAAAAAGGTTATAAAAATCCAAGAAATTATTTAAAAATCAACAAATTAAAATATAAAAAATATGCCAATTTGTTTAAAAACTAAAAATATTAAAAAAAGTCAAAATTATTGTAAACTCCAAAAATTATAAAAATAAAATATGGAAATTATTGAAAAACTATAAATCATTTTATTTTAAAAAAATGACATTTATTTAAAATATTTTTGAAAATATTAAATTCCAAAATGAAAAAACACAAAACTCTTTTTGAAATTTGAAAATTGTTTTTAATTTTTTTTTTGGGAAAATTTCTAAATATATTCAGATTTTAATTAATATCCCAATTTTGGAATAACCTTAAGACTTTTAAACAAATTTTTGGAATTTTTAAAATAATTTCAATATTTTCTTTAATTTTTAGATTTTCTTAAATAATTTTAGTTTTGTAAAAATATTCTACGTTTTTACCCTTTTTGGATTTTATAAAGAGTTTTAAAAAGTCTTAATTAGTATTCAGATTTTAATTTATTTTCTATATTTTTAGACAAATTTCCAATTTTTAAACAAATTTCCAGAATTTTAATTTTATACTGATTTATTTTTAATATTTTAAGTAAATGTCAGATTTTTAACACAACTTTCAGATTTTTAAACAAAATTTAGATTTTTAAAACATCGTTTAGTTTTAAAAATGACTTTTTGAAAATAAATTTGAGTTTTTTTTTTAATTTTAGAATTTTAAAATATTTTAAATGAATTACAAATGTTTAAACAGTGTTTGGTTTTTTTAACAATTTTCATATTTAATTTTTGTAACTTTTGGATTTAAAATAACTACGATTTTTTTGTTTTTAAAACAAATTATCATATTTTTATATTTTAAGTTTCCGATTTTAAAATAATTTTTGGTTTTTTATAAATTTGTTTAATAAATTTAAAATAATTTTAAATGTTATTGAAACAGTTTTCAAAATTTTTAGATGATTTTTCAGATTTTTCAAATATGATTTTTTTTCTTTTTTTTTAATTAATTTTTGGATAAATACAATTTTGGTCCCGTAAGAATAAAGTTAACGGTCAGTTAAGTTTTCCGTTAGTTTTGCGACTAAAATTGCAACTTTTGAATCATATGGGACTAAATGTGTTGAAAAAATAAATGGGACCAAAAATGCAAATTGTGAGACTAAAGTGCTTGACCCTTTTTTTTTATGGGACCAAAAATACAATTTCCTTGAAATGGGTAATATGTAATAGTTTTAGACCCCAATGGGTTTGAATTGGATAACGAGTTTAATAGGGCCTGCGAAACATATAATTAGTCTATACATAGGGTGTGTATATTGTTGTTCAAGAGCTCGCGATTTATATATATTATTGGTGTTTATTTCATAATTCATATAATATATCCAAAATTATATAAAAATATAACATTTAACATATAATTTTATAAAATCATACAAATTTGGCAAAATATATGAAGTTGGCGGGTGTAATGGGTCTAACGAGTCTTACCCGCTAGACATGGTATGGGTTGAGACGAATCTCCATCTAAAGTGAAATGGGTTTGGGTCTAAGGTGAGACGAGTCGGGTCGAATCAGGCCCGAGTCTTATGCTTTGTTAATGGGTGGCTCTCGGGGTCTTATGCTTTGTTAATGGTGGCTCTCGGGAGTGCGATTCGACCCGACTCGTCTCACCTTAGGCCCAAGCTCATTTCACTTTAGATGCGGGACTCAACCCAACCCATACTCGTGCCCAGCGGGTAAGACTCGTTAGATCCATTAGACCCGCCAATAGTCTCGTGTTCAACCATCAACGAAATAGCTTTACTGGATGCAAATTAGTACAAGGACTTATTAGAGTGAGGAACGTTTTATAAGGGGTTATTTCAATATTTTCACTAAATACTACCCTATGGTGTGAAAAAAGAAAAGAGAAAAAAAGATAACCGAGCCCAAATCAGAGAACATAATAGAGCTGTAAGGTTCTTGGATGAGAGAATAAAAAGCTCCAAGAATTTGAAGAAGAAATTCGAGAGGCAGAAACATGTTGCAGTGCATATTTCTTCTATCAGATTCCGGGTATGATCTCATATCTTTTATTTTGATTTTACCTGTATGTTTTATGCTTCAATAACTTTAAAAAAAAAATAAAAAATCTTGGAATCTTCTGATTTATGGGTTTGCATATTCAGTAATCAAAATCAGGAAAATGCAATAGTTTTTGCTGGCTGTAACTAATGTCAATGGAATAACGCTCCCAATTTTCATTCTACCTGTATGTTTTATGCTTCAAGAAATTGTTGATTAAAATGAAAAAAAAATGATACTGGATAGTCTTCTCAAAAAAATGATACTGGATAGTCTTCTCAAAAAATGATACTGGATAGCTCCCGATATCAGTTGCAGCTGCAAAGGAGATCGCTAATATTTAGTAATAGAACTTGGGAACATAAAATGTTTAATGGTGCCAGATTCGTCCTATATGTTTGCTCAAGAAAAAAATAACCTTGAGATTTTCTGCTTCAAATGGAGTTGCATATTCAGTTAAAATAAATTGATGATGAAATGATTTTTATGGTCAGTAAATAACTGAGAAAAATAAATTTGTGGAATTCAGGAAGTGATGCTGGAAAAACAGCTCACTGGTCACCGGGTTGACCGCTCTATATGTGCATGGTTTTGGGACCAAATAATTACTCAAGGTGATTCTTTGAAGGTAACTAGGCTATTATAAATTTAACATGTTGCAATCCCGATCCTTCCATTCTTTCATATTTATTTGTTATTCGCTTAACACTATTTTTATAATTGAGGCTTTCTTGTTTTCATTTTCTTTCTCTTGTGATATTATAGAGTGTGCCTGTTATTGCATCACCAACACACTACCTATTCCAAGTGGTTCGTGAGGGGATCACATTTTTGGCGTGCACCCAAGTTGAGATGCCACCTTTGATGGCAGTTGAGGTGGGTACCCTTAGTTGTGGTTCTTGTGATAATTGAAGTGATCTCAGTTATTTCTTCAAGAAGAATTGTGGATTTTTACCACCTCTTTCAAAAATTGGAACTACCATTTTCAAAGCTGGTAAGCTTGATACATATCAAGTTATCACTGTTTTTAGATATTTATTTTGGATCACAGTACATCTGTATAAATGAGAAGATATGTACAGCTGCTGTAGTAACTATTATGTGTTCCTAATTTGAGGGTTAACGGAGCTGTGAATCGATTTCAAATTGAGCCGTAGGCTGTCTGTGTTATGTTTGTTTCTTAATTGCCACCGAGACCTGCAATTAGCTCTAAATTGGTTCCAGATTGAGCTATAAGCTGTCTATGTTTTGCTTTGTTTCTTAACTGTCTATGTATATTTTTTTCTGAATTATTGGATTCATTATTCAATTTACAATGGCTTCAAGATTGTCACTTAGATGAAACAAAAAAACAGATTGGTGAAGAAGGGGTGATATTTAGGAAAGGAATGACTTTTTAAATTTAGTATGAGAAAAAATACTATTCCTGAAAAAATGACTACTATGTTAGTGAAACATACAAATACATGATTAGCTCAAGCCAAGGGAAGATATGAAAATCCTTAGAAAGCCGAAATTGATAATTTTCAACCCATCAACAAGAATGAATCATTTGCAAGTACCCGTGTTTCATTATCACGATTGTTTTTTTGCGCTATATTATCTGACAATGCCTGTCCAAATAGTTTCTCCTGTGAAACTCATTATTTTAACACAACAAACCTATTTTGACAAGAAGACAAAACTTACGTGAACTTCTTCTTCTTCTTTTTTTCTTTTTTCTTTTAAAGGAATATATGGTGCAACCATCCTTAAACAGCGCTACTTGTTACAGTTTGGTGGCACTTAGATGTTGTAGAAATGGTCATCTAGAATGTAAAGTTTAGAAAAAGAAGATGGATGAGTCCTAGCTTTCTCTTTTTTACAGCAAAACTGGATGGTTTGAATTAGTGATATGACCCTATATGAAAGCAGAGGTTCCTTTTGCACTTTTGACACTCTAAATTAAAGTATGCATGTATCAAAGTGACAAAATGCAATGCCTAAGTGCCAGGGCATTGCGTTAGTATCATTTTGGATTACTATCTAGTGCTTACTTCTTAGTCTTTCCAGGCATTGCAGGCGATGCTATGGTAATCGATATAATTGTGCTTTTTGCGCAGAAAAGTCTTGTTAAACACTGAGCGGTTTGATTTCTAGTTCCTTCTTTGCGGGGTAGCCGATGTTCTTTCGATTATTTGGATGGCTTGAATGAAGATCCGATTAAGGATAATTTTGTTATCGTTTACGAGGTACTGTGATGTTCGTTCGTCGTGAAGTCGATGTTAGATTTTTGGTTAATAATGACTTGGCTTTATTGGAGTTTATATTACCATAGTTGTATGATAATTACTTGAATATTCACTCGGTCGAAGGGAACTCTTTCCAAGCATTTGTGTGTTATTCTTGATAGTTATTTTGGCCGGCTTGAGATTTTATTTTTAGTTACCCGATGCGTTGTTATGTGAATCTTTATTTGGATATCGGTTTGTCCTTTTATGGTGTTCACAAATGGATCATTCCATGCCTGTTATTAATATTATTGATAACACCCAAAAATTACCTCTTTCCCGATCACCTTTCAGGCATTTAAACCACCACAAAACCTCGCACAAAGGGGGCCGGAGGGGGGGCTCGGCGTACCCTCTCCGATCTTAAGTCGATATTTGAGAAGGAAAACAAGCTAGAGAGAGAAAAAGCAATGTAATAGTAAAAAATGAGATTAGGTTAGAATGAACCTGGGCTTGGGCCTTTATACCTTAGCTCGGATTAGGGTTTCCGTAAAATCCGGATTCCGTTACGATTTGGTGTCGAGTCATCATTAGATTAGGATCGGATCTCATTAAAAACCCTAATTTTATGCCCGTAATACCGAGCTCCGATCTCTCGTAACACGTCGGCCTTTTGGGTTGATACAAAACCCTTTTAGGTCTTCAGGCATCAATCTCATGCATCTCAGAGCCGAATCGACTCTTCTTCTTCAAGTCATGTTAAATTTTAACACGTCCACAACAGTCACTCAACACTGCTTAACTCTACACGGACGGCTTAACATAACAATTGGGACTCGGGCACTCGACGGTAGGCCCCAAGTTGATGTTCTCTATACCAATCTCTGTTTATAAGCCCCTGCGGATCGGCCCGTTATTTAACGACGCGGACCATCCAAAAGCTATGGGCCTCATCATTTCGGCCCAATGCCGGTATCACCAGGTGGTCAAACACTCCGGACTATCAGTCGCCCAATATCCTGGGCCTATCGGTCGATCGATGTCTTGGTCTATCGTCGAGTCGCCCAATGTCTTGGTCTATCAGTCGGCAGGACCATCATCCGCCTTATTATCAATTCCTCCCCAACTATGGATTGGTTCGCACCTCAACCATTGCTTATAAAGCCGAACCGACCTAACATTTAGGGTTTGTGCTTTTCACTTTCCCG
The DNA here is from genome assembly GCA_016081115.2 of Rehmannia glutinosa. Taxonomy (NCBI): domain Eukaryota; kingdom Viridiplantae; phylum Streptophyta; class Magnoliopsida; order Lamiales; family Orobanchaceae; genus Rehmannia; species Rehmannia glutinosa. The sequence goes on from CM071926.1 coordinate 5,367,966, forward strand.
CCGACTCTTGGCTTTTTAAATTCGCCGCCCTTTGGCCTTTCGAGTACAGTACGACACGCGGATTTGATTGATTAGACATCATTTCGGCTTCCTGACGCCTCGTAGACCGTCCACTCATCTCCTCGAAAATCGAGGCACCCCTTCTGTCTTCTTTCTCCCCTTATAAAAGTCATCTTCCTCCTCCATTTCTCACTTTCCCACACTTCAAGTTTCGAGCGTCCTTCCCAAAGACACTCTTCTTCTCCGTGCGAAATTCTCCGGACTCGATAGCTTCCCGGAGTTCCACATCCCGGACTACTTTCTTCCTTCAACCTCATATTTATACCCGAGTAAGTGACCCTTTCCCTTCCGTGTTTTTCTTTCCTTTTAATATGGCATCCTCTTCCTCTCATTCAACACCGTCGGACGCGGTTGTCGCCGACTTAGAACGGTGGGCGATGACGAGGCTCTGTCCCTCCGCCACTTTTTTCCCTCACGGTGTCCGCCCCATCGGACCCGACGCGATCAATCAGCTCGATTCAGGTCGTGACTTGATCTGATAGAGATCCGAGCTCCGTGCTCGGGTCCTTTCGTATATCCACATGATTTTAAGGGGACCACCTTATCGCCCCAATCTTCAAACCCTTAAAAGAACCGCCCAAATTCCGTCCTCTTTCAAACTCTATCTTCCTAAGCGACTCGTGACCGACCTAATCGACCTCCACCTAACGCCCTATCCTTCTTCGTAGGTCGGGAGAGGGCGGCCTCCGATTTCCCATCCATCCATTCATGGCCGGGGTATCCGAGTTCTCTCGGGTGCCCTTAAATCAACTAGCCCGAACTCCTTCCGTATCTAGCTGGCTTCATTATTTTGACCAAGTATTTAGACATAGAACCCACTTTAGATGCGTTTCTTCGCTTTCTATTCCGGATAAAGAGCTCAAACACCAAGGGTTTTTCTACATCACCTCCCGAGGTGATGCTCAATTTTTAAGCAAGTATCCTTCCTCCAATAAATTCGGAAGGACAAGTTTTTTCATTTCCTCCCCGAGCTTGGGGGTTCCTATTGCTTGGACCTGGACCCTTCCACTTCAACGCAAACACAACCCTGAGATCGGTCTCCCGACCTCCAGGCTCGGATAAATAAACTCACTTTGGTTAAATATGACCTCTCTCGCCTTATAACCCCTTCTCTTTTTATCTTTGAGTGAGCCCCATCGTGGCTCCCTTACCTTGCGACCTTGGTAATTGTCTTTTTTTGCGATTGATCTATTTTACTCTTTACTCATTGGCTAATCTTTCTTTTTTTGTGCGAGATATGTTCACGGCACGGATGGTTGAGGTGGATGATGAGGAGCAAGTCTCGCTCCTGGCTCACAACCTCCTTCATCCAGTCTTCGCGCTCTCCGTGCCCTGGAGGTCGCCTCTCCACTTTGGCGACCCGACACCATTGCGCGCAGATGATGGCCGATCTTATCGGCCCAGAGCTCAACCTTCTATCCGACCTCCTCCTTCAAAGAGGCTTTTGTTGGCACCAGCCAAATGGGAGCTACCAAGAGGCGAAGAACACCCCACCTCCCGCCGCTCTCCTCTCTCTCGCACTCCCATTCACACGCCCAACCAAAACTTCTTCACCGGCAATTCCATCTCGAAGAACACCGATGGAACCTTTGCCATCCAATATATTCAAAATCGCCAACCCCGAACCCGAACCGCCTGAGTGGAGAAGCTCGGCGATCTTTGGTGGTGACTTATTCTCGCCTCAACCAATCAAGGCCGATGCACAATTGGTGGTTTTGACCGATCTCCCGAGCTCGGGTTGGCTTTGCCGACCCTTCCCTGAAATCGAGCTCAACCATTCCGAAGGAGGTCGTCGGTGAAGGCTCGGGAGACTAAACTCTTAGAGGAAAATCGCCGGTATAAGGAGGGGGAAGAGGTCGACAAGGCCACGGTGGCCTGCAGAGGCCAAAATAAAGGCTTTGAGATCGATAATGCCGACCAAGACCAAGAGCTAAGCGATCTCCGGATCCGATGTCTTTGTCGATGTCGACCAAGCCCGAGCCGAGGCGTGGAAGTTCGGTCGGCAAAGTTTCTCACCTCCCGGGGCTCTTCCATAGTTCGGGCCATTCGGGAGAGGGTGAAGCAAGCCTTCCTAAGCTCAGGAATTTATCGAGTTCTCTCTGTATCCGCCATGGAGTACTATGGCTTTGCTTTTGACCGGCCGAGCTTCAACTCGGGAACGCGGTATCACTACCGAGCCCTTCGATCGCCGAGGTCCCCGGAAGGATTCCGCCCGATCCCAAAGCCGTATTTTTCGACGAGGCGGAGCGTCTCAACCTCGCTCGTGGAGGAGTTCATAGAGTCTTATCTCCGCTCCTTTTATCCTCCACCCTGCCTCGGCTCGGCCGATCCTTCGCAAGCTCCCGGAGCTCGATCCTCTCTCGGCTTCCTCGCAGTCAAGTTCGAGATATCCGGGATGACGATCTCGAACTTGCTCATAAACGATGTGACCATCTCCATGGATGACCGAACACCGAGAATGTTCCCCTACTACTTAGGAGTTGATTCCGCTTTTGTAATTTTCAATCATGTACTTATTTTGAATGATCAATAAAGTTTCTTCGCACTTTCATTTCTCGATCTCTTGTCTATTATTCTTGTAATTATATATATATATATATATATATATATTTTTTTTTTTTTTTTTTTCAAAAAGGATTAGCATATCGTGCTCTCGTGGCCCCAAGTATTTGGAGACTAGCTCGAGTGAGCTCCAAATACTTGTCGGTCTTCAAAGGAAGGTGGCTCGAGCCGAGCTCCTTAAGATGGCCTCGTGGCCCCAAGTATTTGGAGACTAGCTCGAGTGAGCTCCAAATACTTGTCGGTCTTCAAAGGAAGTCGGCTCGAGCCGAGCTCCTTAGCATGGCCTCGTGGCCCCCAGTATTTGGAGACTAGCGAGTGAGCTCCAAATACTTGTTGGTCTTCAAAGGAAGGCGGCTCGAGCCGAGCTCTGCGTGGCCTCGTGGCCCCAAGTATTTGGAGACTAGCTCGAGTGAGCTCCAAATACTTGTCGATCTTCAAAGGAAGGCGGCTCGAGCCGAGCTCTGCATGGCTCGTGGCCCCAAGTATTTGGAGACTAGCTCGAGCCGAGCTCCAAATACTTGTCGGTCTTCAAAGGAAGGCGGCTCGAGCCGAGCTCCTTAGCATGGCCTCGTGGCCCCAAGTATTTGAGACTAGCTCGAGTGAGCTCCAAATACTTGTCGATCTTCAAAGGAAGGCTCGGCTCGAGCCGAGCTCTGCGTGGCTCGTGGCCCCAGTATTTGAGACTAGCTCGAGCCGAGCTCCAAATACTTGTCGGTCTTCAAAGGAAGGTCGGCTCGAGCCGAGCTCCTGAAGCATGGCCTCGTGGCCCCAAGTATTTGAGACTAGCTCGAGTGAGCCCAAATACTTGTCGATCTTCAAGGAAGGCGGCTCGAGCCGAGCTCTTGAAGATGGCTCGTGGCCCCAAGTATTTGGAGACTAGCTCGAGCCGAGCTCCAAATACTTGTCATTTTTAATCGTTTCCACTTTAGAACTCATAATGTAGGCAAGCGTATCATTTCATTCAAAACGAGTAGATTGATTACATCAAAATTTCTCTACAGGAATGATATTTCTTCAAATTGCAAGAATCGTTCCACGCCTCGGGAGCTTTCGTCCTCCGATCTCTTCCACTCATACGCACTCTCCGCCAACACCTTTACTACCCGAAGTGGCCCTTGGTCGCATCCAATTTCCCTTTGTTTTTTGGCATCCGACCTTCTTAAAACCAAATCGCCCGATCCGAAAGGCCCTTTTCTTTACTTTCTTGTCATAAGTCGCTTTGATCCTTCCTCGTGTCTTTTCCATCTCGCAAAAATGCCATCTCCTTTTCTCATTTATCATATCCATGCCTCTCGGTCAATGACCATTAATATTTTCATCAAAATTACGGACTCGATGTGTTTCCATCCCGATCTCGCGGTATGATCGCATCCATGCCATACACCAAATCGAAGACGAGCCTCACGGTGGCCTCGCCCGGATTAGTTCGATAAGCCACAAAGACCGAACCGAGCTCTCGAACCCGTACCCCTCCCGCCTTTTCAAGCCGAGCTTTCAACCTCGGACAAGAATCTGTTAGTTACCTCCACTTGTCCGTTTTTGTGCATTGGTGCGCCATCAAGTGAAGTTTTGCTTGATCTTCATTTCCTCACACCAAGCTCGGATTTACGCCCGCGAAGTGCGTCCCGTTGTCGATATCAAGGCCCGAGGCACTCCATACCGACACACTATGTTTTGCCAAATAAATTTCATCATCGCATCCTCATTTATCTTAGCAAGAGGTTCGCTCCACCCACTTGCTAAAATAGTCGATTGCCACAATCAAGAATTTCCTCGACTAAGCCGAGGGGAAGGGACCCACGATGTCAATTCCCATTTTGCAAATGGACATGCCGAGCTCATCGTCATGAGTTCCTCTGCCGGCCGATGTACCAAAGGTGCATGGATCGACATTTTTCGCATGCCCTCACCAACTTTTTCTCTTCCTCTCTCGAGGTAAGGCCAAAAATACCCCCGGCCCCAAGGACTTTTTTCATCAAAATTCTTGCTCCATGTGGTTCCCACAACAACCTTCATGTATCTCTCGAGCACATATGTACCCTCTTCTCCACTCAAAACACTCAAGAAAGCGTAGAAGTTTCTCTTATATAACTTATCTCCGATGATGCAAAAACGTGTCGCCCGAATTTTCGGTCGAGCCGCTTCACGCCTACCGTTGGTAAGATCCCTCTTTTAAGTAAGCTATGATAGCCGACCTCCAATCCTCCTTCTCTCAATCTCTCCGACTTCCGATCCAATCGTTTCTTTCGCTATCAAGAGTGTGATCTTTTAGCTTGATTCTCAATGCCGAGTGGCCAATTTTGCGGAAAATCCGCTCGACCATTTTCTTCCCGCTGATATTCGACATATCTTGATTTCTTTCACCCCTTCTTTCTAAAGCTCGATATGCTTCAACATACCTCTTCATCCTTTCTTCCCTTACCTCGAACTCTCCCATAATTTGTTTATGGACGAGCTGAGAGTCCATGTAAATTACCATCCTAACAGCCCCCATCTCAATGGCCATTTGCATTCCTCTGATGAATGCTTCATACTCTGCCTCATTGTTAGATAGTTTGAACTCTAACCTCACAAAGAAAGTCATTTTCGATCCTTCGGGTCGACAAGACAATACCAAAGACCACATCCCGAACTCCCTACCGAACCATCCACATAAATCACCCAAGCTCCTTCACTGCTATCATCTCTAGTTGATTCTTGAACAAAATCCGCCAAAGCCTGAGCTTTAATGGCCGATCTGTTCTCAAATCCAATATCATACTCACTCAGCTCAATAGCCCACTTCACTAACCTCCCCGCTACCTCAGGTTTACTCATCACATTTCTCAATGGGAGATTAGTTGAACGATTACCTTATGCGAAAGGAAATACGGGAAGTCTCTCGCGATCACCAAGGCCAAACCCGCCTTCTCTATCTCAAAGATATCGCAGCTCGGCGTTTCAAAACTTTATCGACATAGTACACCGGCCTCGAACCGATCTCTCCTCCCCGATCAAGCCACCGTGCTAACCCCTTGCTCCCCTACCGAAAGATAGAGGTATAAGGGCTCCCTGTGCAAAACTTAGTTAGCAATGATAGATCGCCAAGTAATTTTTCAAGTCCTCGAAAGCCTTTTGGCACTCTTCATCCCAAACAAACTTTTTTGGCTTTCCTCAAGACCTTAAAAAGGCAAACTTCTCTCTGCAAGGCGTGAAATAAAGCGATTCAATGCTGCCGGCCGACCTGTTAAACACTGCACATCTTTGGCATCCCGAGGTGGTGCCATCTCTCTAATAGCCCTGACCTTTTCCGGGTTGGCCTCTATTCCTTTCTCCGTAACCATGTACCCCAGAAACTTTCCCGACCTGACCCCAAAGGCACACTTCTTGGGGTTCAGCTTCATCCTATACTTCCTCGGGGTGTCAAATGTTTCGGCGGTGTCATGCACATGATCTACTGACTTTTATACTTTTGACCAACATATCGCTTCACGACACCTCCATGTTCTGCCGAGCCGCTCTCCAAACATCTTATCCACCAACCTCGATATGTGGCTCCCGCATTCTTTAATCCGACGGCATTACTACATAGCGAGAATGTACCAAAAGAGGTAGTAAAGCATACCCTTTTTTTGTCTTCTTCTCTGCGACTTTGATCCGTGATATCCTGTGATGCATCCATCATGCTAGCAGTTCACATCCCGACGTCGAATCCACCGGTGATCAATTCGAGGCAATGGGTAATAATCTTTTGGCAAGCACGATTCAAATCCCTAAAATCCACACACATGCGCCAATCGTCCTCCGTTTTTGGAACCAATCGCATTAGATAACCATTCTGGGAATTGGATTTCTTTAATGTGCCCGCTTTCAACAACTTTTGCACCTCCGCCCTAATTATAGCATCTTCTTAGGACCGAAGTTCCTCTTCTTTTGCTTTACCGGCTTATATGATGGATTAACATTAAGCTTTATGTTCGGCCGATGCTTGGATCTATCCCCACTTTGGTCTTCCGCCCAAGCAAATACATCCACATTACTCCTTAAAAACTCCACCGGACTCATCCTCAATGCGTCCGGCAACTCCTTCCCTACCTTAGTGACCTTATCGGGGTCACCGGTACTAGCTCGACCATCATCATTTCATCATTGGGTGGACATGCTCCACCGGTTCGTCAACCTAACCAACTTGTCTTTGTTTCTATCATCATCAAAAGCACTCCCCCTTTCTCGCGCTTTGAATACTTTCTATGTACAATCTTCTAGCCATATACTCGATCACCATCGACTTCCCCTACTTTCTCTCCCACGGGAAATTTCATTTTTAGATGGTATACCGACACCATTGCTTGGAAGGCATTTAGTGCCTTCTACCAACATGACATTATAAGAGGCGGTGCCTCGACTATCAAAAATCGAATCATTCTAGTTTTACGACAGCTCCTTACCCAAAGAGACAGCAAAGTAATCATACCTATTGGTTGGATCATTCCCCAAAAATCCGACCAACGCCGTGTCCACTGTCTCAAGCCGACTTGGAGGTCCATCTTCTTATAGCAATCATAGAATAGAATATCCATTTGAGCTCCCGGTATCAACAAATACCCGCCGCACATCATAATTAGAGATCGTCATTTGTGATCACAAGGGCATCATTTGTGAGGTGTCACAATACCCCCGCAATCCTCCGGTCCAGGTGGATATTCGGCCGCTTGACCGACTGTTCCACCTTCAATCGCTCTTGCACCCGATCCGGTCTTTGCCGCTCTCACATAATTTTTCCGAGCTCGCCTCGAATCTCCTTCACGCCCTCCAACAATCATCCCGAATGACCTCACGCCGAGGTGGGGCGGAGGTGGAGGTAGTTCCTCCCTCTCCCCCTACGCTCGGGCCCCGCTCCGAGGTTGATGATATCTCGGTTATCCCTCTTATATTCCCTTTTTTCTCCTTTTTGTCAATGTACACAAATTCCCGAGGTGACTGCTTGAATGAGCCGTTCGATCTCATCCCTCGGTGTGTGCACCGATCATTGTGTGCCCATACTCATTGTGAAATCTACAAAATTCCTTACATTTCGCTTTCTTGGTGCCTCTGCGTGCGCTTTGGCCATCTGGTCGGGATGCCTCTCTCATAGCTACTACAAGACTTCGCCGAGGAAGACCCGGCGTATACTTCTCAAACCTCGGCTTTTCCCCCATCGTTGCTCGGACACCAAGCTTCTTCTCGAGGTACTTTGTCTTCCCGATCTTCCCTCCCTCTTTCTCTTTCTCCTTCCTCTCTTTTCATTTTTTCGCCTCTTCCAAGTTTATATATTTTTCCCGAGCTAACGGCTCGTCGAATGTCTTAGCGAGCTCTATCACTAATGATTCAAAGAACTCCCATCCTCGGGCCCCGAGCTAGGGGGCATTAGCCGAGAATTTCTCGGACTAGGCGACGGCACCTCCAACTTTGCGGCTTTGTAAACCTCTGGATATAGCTCAAGTCCTTCCCCTTCTCTCGCTTGATCTAAACAGGTCGGGCGCGGTACTTACGGCAACTCGCCCGATTAATCGATTAAGGAAAGCCGAGTAAGTCATCAAAATTCGAATGGAGCAGGGCAAGCGGCTAAACCATTTCTTGAGCCGATTTCGTGAGGTGGTAGGAAAAACTCTACACATCACGCCGTCCGTGAATGCGTGCGATGAGAGCGCGTTCTCAAAACGGCAAAGATGATCCACGGACCGTGGTACCATCATATTCGAAGCTCGAGCTCGGTGATGAGGCGGAAGCTCGTCTGCCATCACCTCTTCCGAGAAGGCGTCCCCGCCTCACCCGAATCGCCGCTCGCTCCTGGTACTCCGGCCACCCTCCGACGAATATCTCGCACCTCACGGTGAAGGTCATCCATCCGTTCGACCAATCTTGGTCGTCGGTGAACACATGCTCCGCCTTGATGAATGTACTTCCTCCGCCGTAGTCGGCCGCCGACCTCTTTCTCCTACCTCCGGAGGGGACCACGAGAAGGGGGACCACTTGGGGAGGAGGGACCACCGGAGGGGGACCACCGGTGGAGCTGGTGGTGGAAGCATCTCCTCAGCGTCGCTCCACCGTCGCTCCCGACTCTAGTGATGAAGCCACCCAATTGTTCAAAGAACATTGGACTCAAATCTATACTCCCCAGGACATAGGCGTCTGTCCATCCACTCTCGCCCTCTCGCACCCTGCGCCTCCGCCATTCAGGGGTGGTGGGGGCGGAGGTGGAACATCCTCTGCGTGACTACGCCGGAGTATCTCGGCGGCGTACGGTTCAAATCATCTTCCAAACTCTCTCCTAACCTCCTCCATAGCCAAAACTCGAATCTCACGTCTCGCTCAATAGTTCCCACGACGGTGGCGCCACTTGATAACACCCAAAAATTACCTCTTCCCGCCGATCACCTTTCCAGACGAAACCACCACAAAACCTCGCACAAAAGGGGAGGGGGCTCGGCGTGCACCCTCTCTCCGATGCTTAAGTCAAGATTTGAGAAGGAAAACAAGCTAGAGAGAGAAAAAGCAATGTAATAGTAAAAAATGAGATTAGGTTAGAATGAACTGGGCTTGGGCCTTTTATACCTTAGCTCGGATTAGGGTTTCCGTAAAATCCGGGATTCCGTTACGATTTGGTGTCAGAGTCATCATTAGATTAGGATCGGATCTCATTAAAAACCCTAATTTTATGCCCGTAATACCAGAGCTCCGATCTCTCGAACACGTCGGCCTTTTGGGTTGATCAAAACCCTTTTAGGTCTTCGAGGCATCAATCTCATGCATCTCGAGAGCCGAATCGACCTCTTCTTCTTCAAGTCATGTTAAATTTTAACACGTCCACAACAGTCACTCAACATCGCTAACTCTACACGGATCGGCTTAACATAACAATTTGGGACTCGGGCACCGAGGGCCGGCCCAAGTTGATAAGTTCTATACCAATCTCCGCTATAAGCCCCTACGGATCGGCCCATTATTTAACGCTAATGAGACCATCCAAAAGCTATGGGCCTCATCATTTCGGCCCAATGCCGGTATCACCAGGTCGGTCAAACACTCCTGGACCTATCAGTCGGCCCAATATCCTGGGCTATCGGTCGATCGATGTCTTGGTCCTATCAGTCGGGTCAATGTCTTGGTCCTATCGGTCGGCCCGGACCATCATCTGCCCTTATCAATTATAAAGTTTCATAGGCAAACTCCTTTTACTTCATTAACTTGTGTAGTTAATCATGGTCGAGTATTTCCATTTGGAACTCTTTGCCACTGCTAATCAGGATTGTTTCTACATAAATCCACAATCCAGAAGTAAATAATTTCGTTGACTCTGGTTAGACAAAAGGTGCATGCAACCACAATAAGATGGCTCTACTTTCTTTTTTCTTTTTTTTTTAATCTGCATGACAATGTTGTTTGAAGTTGATTACTTGATAATCCTAGTGCTTATTTATTTTGCGTATCTGGTGAGTCCTTTAAATATTGGGGCCAGAAATGGATCATTACATCCTGCTACTAAAAACACTTTAAAGAATCAATAACTGAGAATATTTTCGTATGGAATATTTTTCAATTTCATAAATTCCTCAACTTCATACATATGTAGTTAACCATCGTTGTGTGTTACAGTACAGGAGCTTTTAATACCATAAGTTCTGATCCATTGTTAATCATAATTGTTTATGTAAATGGTTCCATTTAACTCTGATAATACAATAGATGAGATGCCATGAACTGCATTACGATGGAGCCTTGGTCTTCAAAAAATGTTTGGTTTTCATTTCTGAAATGAATTAGCTTTTGCTCTTTCCTCGACTATGTTTCATCTTTATAATTTATTAGACATTCTTCTAAGTTATTCAAGAATTCTAAGTTGACAGAATTGAATTTAAATATGCAGCTGTTGGATGAGATGATCGACAATGGCATCCCTCTCACAACGGAACCTAATATTCTTAGAGAAATGATAGCTCCTCCAAACATTGTTAGTAAGGTTTTGAGTGTTGTCACTGGTAATACCTCCAATATGAGCAATACACTCCCCGGTGCAACATCATCTTGTGTTCCGTGGAGAAAAACAGACCTTAAGCACACCAGCAATGATGTTTATGTTGATCTTGTGGAAGAAATGGATGCCACTATAAACAGGTGCATGAATATTTCTTTCAAAAACCTCATCTTACATTTATCAATATTTTCATTAGATTCAATTCCTTATAAAATCTTTTCAATCATTCTAACTAGTAATGGAATTGGGTGATTGAGAAAGACATTAAGGTGTTAGGATTTGAAAGAATAGCTCTGGCAACTTGTAAATTGGAATTGTTGAATTTTGCTCAAATCTCTTTCAAGATTGACAGTTTTTCGAACTATATTCTTTTGAATTTTGATAGTTGGACAATACTGTGTTTTGGGATGATTACAAAAACTACCCCTGAGGTTTAGGGTAATTACAAAAAACCCAGAAAAGTTTCAAAATTACAAAAAAAAAAAAAAAAAACACAATATTCCGTCTACTCAATATTCCGTCTTACATTTTCCCCCTTCATAAGAAAAAAATTTCAAAGGTGCCCCTTACATTTATTGAAATATTCCAGTTAATCCCTAGAATTAAGGCAGAATCAAACATCAGGGGTAGTTTTTGTAATTTTAAAACCTCTCTGGGTTTACCCCATACCTCAGGGGTAGTTTTTGTAATTATTCATTGTGTTTTTCATGCAAATTTGATGAGTAATCTATATGAATTTATCTGTTTTAAGGTTTCCAGTTCTAAATCCTCTCATCTTTTCATTTATGCTTAGAGATGGGACTCTGGTAAAATGCGAGATATATGGTGAAGTTCAAGTAAATTCGCATCTATCAGGTCTCCCTGATCTCACTCTGTCGTTTGCGAACCCTTCAGTTCTTAACGATGTGAGGTTTCACCCTTGTGTTAGACTTCGGCCATGGGAATCAAACCAAATTTTATCCTTTGTCCCACCCGACGGGCTATTTAAGCTCATGAGTTACAGGTTTGCAGTATTTTGGAGATATTTTTCAGCCCATGGATCTTCAAAGTTTATTTTCTTACAGGATAAACACTTGTCCTTATTTTTCAGGGTAAAGAAGTTGAAGAATACTCCAATTTATGTGAAGCCACAGTTAACCTCTGATGCAGGGACATGTCGTATAAGTGTTTTAGTTGGAATACGAAATGATCCTGGAAAGCCGATTGACTCTATAACAGTTCAATTCCAACTACCACCTTGTGTTACCTCATCTGATCTTTCTTCAAATTATGGAGCAGTAAATGTACTTGCTGACAAGGTATTGGATTTATATATATGGCACTGATGGAAGGGGTTAATATATTGTGTTTTCGCGAGTTGTGAACAAATATCGTCCTAGTTATCCGATTTCTTTTATTGAAGGCACAAGTATTTGATTTGAAGCGTCTTGTATAGTTCTATAGGGACTTTCTAGAAAGAATCGAGGTTTTTGCATGGAATATCGTTGCACTAAATACATAAAGGCTTCCACTCAGTTGAATTTGATATACATTGGGATAATTACAAATACTACCATCGAGGTTTAATCTAATTACAAAAAAACCCAATTATCTTCCAAAATTTACAAATACCCTATTGACATTTGTTTCTACTTTACAAATTGCACCCTATTGAGGGGGTTAATTTGTATAACAAATACAAACCTAAGGAAATATTGTAATACATCAGGTTTTTTTTTTGATAATTTTAAAAGATAACTGGAATTTTTTGGTAATTAAGCTAAACCTCATGGGTAGTTTTTGTAATTATCCCATTTTACTACGCAATATATAAGTATACAAGTACTTTATACTGCATTTGCCTTCTCCATTCTTGATGGTGCATTAACTGTTTTTTCTGCAGACGTGCTCATGGACAATCGGACGAATCCCAAAAGATAAAGCTCCTTCAATGTCCGGTACGTTGGTGCTTGAGACGGGCGTGGAGCGGCTTCATGTATTTCCGACTTTTCAAGTGGGTTTCAGGATTATGGGTGTTGCTCTGTCTGGCTTAAAGATAGATAAGTTGGATCTATTGAATTTACCTTCACGCCCCTATAAAGGTTTTCGAGCTCTTACTCGAGCAGGTGAGTTTCAAGTGAGATCATAACCTTTTGTGTCAAGAAGGTGAATGAATTATATCTTAGTGAGACCATAACCTTTTTGTTTCAAGATTATCTGTTGTACATTTATCATAGACTCATAGTGCATTGAAGCATGAACTTTTCTGTTGTTAGAATTGTGTGATTGGGTCCTTTCTTGGAGCTGGACAAGAAAAAATTGTAGTTTTTAATCATAAACAATTGAAGAGAGTGATATGATTTGCAGCTCTCGACTCATTCATTGTATGCCTTTTGTTATGATCCTCGAGAGTCTTGATTGTCATCCTTTTTTTTTTTTGAAATACATAAATTAGTACATCTATATCAATTACCAATTATATTTAATAATTTATAATTAAATAACAACTAATAACAATTTGTAATCAATTAAAAGTAGACAAATACAATACTCCCATTGATGTGATTTTGGCTCCTTACAATAAAATATAAGGATAATTATGAAAAAAAACCTGAGGTTTGGACTAATTACAATAAAAATTAAATATTTTTAAAAATTATAAAAAAAAAAACCCATTGAGGTTTGATTTTGTTTGAAATTTAAGAAAGTTAACGCAAAAAAAAAAAAAAAGTTAACGCAATATTTCTATAAAAAAAAATAATCTATAAATCTTTGGGTTTCCGCGATTAGCCCGAAACTCAAGGTTCTTTGAGCAACTATCCCTAAAATTTATTCTGGAGTTGCTTTAGACAAGTATCTCCCACAATTTTGTGGGATTTGACTGAAAAAGTAAATTATTTGAGCAAGGTATCTACTTGGTACTCTTATCTGTTTAAATATTCAATAACATTCAAATTAATAACTACAAACCCCCTCTCTTAATTTCAAGTACAACTTAAATTTCCACAAAATACGACTCAGAAAAAATATTCAACATGTAACAATCACCACTCAATACAAACTCCCAAGCTTTTTCCCCTTAAAACACTTGTATTCGTGACTTGAGCGCAACAAAAAGTGCGAAAGAGGGGCATGCAGGAGAAGAGGAAGATAAAATCAAGAAGAAAAAGTAGCCTTCAAAAGAGCCCCTTTCTCAAGCAGCCACCTTGTTAACCCTAAAAGAATCCATAACCTCACGAAGTTCATTTTCCTCTTCTGTGAATGATCTTTCCGGTGTCTGTAACCTTAACTCGTATAGTCGATTGTTCTCAACTCCAAGAACTGAAAGATAACGCCGATCCCATTCTAGACGCGCCACCCGGTCCTGAGGCATCACAGCCAATTCATTGTTGTTTGCATATGACTTTATGTTCACCTAATTACATCAAAAACATTAACACAAATCAATACAATGAGTGAATCTATATTGACATACAAATAAAAATGGTATAGTTACAAACAATACCCATAAGGTTTAGCCTAATTATAACAAATCCCAACAAATAACCCCTTGCAAAGAGATAATTACAGAAAATACTACCCATTAGGTTTACGCTAACTATAAGTACTATTTTACATAGGGATGATTACAAAAAATAAACCTAAGGTTTGGGCTAATTACAAAAGATAAACCCGAGGTTTGGGCTAATTACAAAAAAATATTTCAAAATTACAAAAAAACCTTCTCAAGTTTGATTATATCTTAAATTTAAGAGGGTAACTGTATAAATATCAGATGAGTTTTGAAATGTTTTTGCTTATGAAGGGGGAATGCAAGACGGAATCAAACCTCTGCAGTTTTTGTAATTAGCCCGAACCTTAGGATTTTTTTTTTTTTTGGTAATTATCCCTTTTACATATTGCACCTTTAAGATGGGGTATTTTTAGGTAAATACAAACCTCAACGTTAAGGGGATATTTGTATTTTAAAAGATAACTTTCTTTTTTGGTGTACTTAGGTAAACCTCAAGGATAGATTTTGTAACTACCCTAAAAATTAGAGGTACAAGTTTTTAACTTCACCCTAATTTGTGCAACAAAAGAAAATTTAAGCAGTAAAAGATCTCACCTCAACTTCATAATACAGCCTTCCATCATTAGCTAGTTTCGATGAGGTAGAAAGAATACTTGATTCCGCCTAACACCAAGTCTTGTGGACATAAACTCGGTCAAATACTGCCTTAGTACTTTCTTCCCGCTTCTTCCGGTGAGCCTAAATCTTCGACACTCTTGTATTTGGAGGAAGAAGGTGAAGATATGTCCACTGATAAATTCTCATCAAGAACAAAAGGATCCCTGAAGAAAATATCAGCACCAGCACCACGCACTTGAATCCAGTTCTGAGGGTACATAAAGGAGTAGCCGTCAAAGGTGTCTATGTACTCTCCGAATCCAACGGATTGTGCAAACGCAATATTATGTGCACCAGTTTGTGAAAGGATGAAACCTGATAGGATCAATGCCATCACTTTTCTTCTTGGAACTGCAAAATCTTTACTCTGGTTATATATATTAGAATAAGTTGGTGAGAAGCCAATGCAACACATATATTCTCATGAATAGTGTGAAATGAGATTATTTTAACATATTGCTTTTACCATGGAATCAAGTTAATTACGAAAAACAAACTGATGGGGATCACGGTGCATCATGATCTTGAGATCTCGAATCATAGTCGATTTGAAAGCTTAAGACAAATATTGTTTCTTTATTTTATTTACAGTTATCTCATTAAGATTACCCAACACAACAGATTCATGAATACCATTTAATATACACATTTACGGTATAGATGGCCTTTATCCATTCCAATCCATTATACCAAGGGTCAACTCCCAATTCAAACAAAAAACACCTATAAATATTGTGATCACGACAGAATAATTCTTCTATCCATATGAATCTGCGTGCATCTTATCTTGGACTCTACATGCACATATATAAATGGATTTTATAAAAATATGTGTGCTAGCTTGAGTCATACAGCAACTAGTAGATGTCTCTATTAATAAGTACTGTTTTGTTTAGGTTGGATTAAATAGGCCGATGAACTGTAACGCATCTTGCTATGCTTTAGCCACCGCCCATCCAACGAATTATTTTCTCCAGTTGGTACAAGTGTACGACATATTTAACAACTAGAATAACTGGTGGTTTGAGCCGTAAGTTTAACAAGGAAACTCAACCATCACATCCAAAGTCCAAACAACAACAATTCTCATATGATTTTCGATTTGTCATGGATTGTTTCCAAAGACATCGGTAAAGCATCGATGATTTCAATGTGAAATTTGAGACTCAGTAATTCATTCTCAAGGGCATAAAACCAACTCCTTCCAAGTATTAGGAAGAAAGCGGGCCTTTGCTTTCTTTTAGGATTATTACAAAAACTACCATGATGTTTAATCTAATTACAAAAAACTCCAGTTATCTTTCAAAATTACAAATACCCCCTAAACTTAAAGTGTTACAAACACTCCATTCAGGTTCGTATTTACCTAACAAATATCCCTTCTTGACGGTGCAATTTGCAAAAGAGAAACAAATGTCAAGTTGGTATTAGTAATTTTGAACGATAAATGGGCTTTTTGTATTAAGCTAAACCCCAGGAGTAGTTTTTGGGAAAAAACCCTTTCTTTTATTCTCCTGGTAGTGGTATCCATTTTGACTGCGGAATTAACCCCCAAAACACACAAACCAAAAAAGTAAAATAAACATTCAAGTTCAAGAGAAAATATTCATTCTAAGTCCAGCATTTTAGAACAATCAAGCACACTATATTCAGCGGTTTTGATTAATAGAACAACTGGAGCAAAAATCCATACACCAACATTGGGGCACAAACACGGAAGTACAAACACAGATAATATCTCTAAATTAGGAGAGAAATAACTTCAAAATTTAGGAAAACTCCAAATATGGATGATTCTAAGACTCACCTCGTTTAATTTGCACGAAATGGAAGGGGCAGCGGTGGATTTTCCTGCAACTGAACTATGGACCATAGTTCCATTGGAACAAGGTCTGTTCAGCTTCGCGGTGTGCGACGTCGCCGGTGGGGACAGGAATTTCAAGACGACACTGGCCATTGTGTGTAGTGTGTGTTGGTTCTGGGGTTATCTAGATAGAGTGAATATTACTGTGGAAAAAGCCATTGTTGTTCGCTATGGATGAAAAGATTTGCGCTTATGGGGAACTAAGGAGAAATGGGCAAGTGCGATTTTAGGGACCTATAAGATGCGTTTTTGTGATTGGGTGGCAATGTAAAGCAAGTCACGTTACGCTGATTATTTGCTAGTTTGGTTTGGTTCGATTACTCTTTTCATAAGACAAAAATTTGGGTTAGACCGTTTGATGGGTCAGTTCTGTTTGGTTTGGTTTGATTATTTTTTTATTAGACAAAAGTTTGGGTTAGAATGTTTAACGGGTCTTTTTTGTTAGATGGATCCAATCCGACTCGTTTTTTTCAACGGTGGCATTTTGTAATATTCGGCGATGTCAGGATCTCAGGATTGTTGGCATTTTTTGTAATATTATAGGCCATTAAAAGTATTAATTTTTCTCCTAAAATGTATTAGTTGTACATCTGAAAAGTATTAGTAGTACATCTAAAAAGTATTAGTAATCTCTTGAACAATACTTTTAGTAGCCCTCATGAAAAGTATTGATTTTTTGCATCAAAAGTATTAGTAATCCACTTAAAATTGTATTAATTACCCCTTTGAAAAGTATTAGACATTGACTTAATATATATTTTTTTCGACCCCAGAATATCCCCACACCAGGGGCACAAAACCTCACACTTCCTTTGGACTATGGGACATCCGTCCTTCCCACGGATGGTCCTAATCTCAAGGGGAGGAGGGGCAAACCCAACCCAATACTTCACGTTAGTCAGGAATCGAACCTGAGACCTCAGGTTACAATTGCAATCTCTCAACTACCGGGCCAACCCTGGGTTTGATGTAATATTAAGCAATTCTCAAAAGTATTAGTTTTTTCCTTGAAAAGTATTAGCAATTCCTTGAAAAATATTAGTAATTCCCTGGAAAGTATTATTAACCCCTTGATGAGTTTTTTTAGTAATCCACATGAAAAGTATTGATTTTTCTCGCAAAAGTATCGTATTCTCCTAAAACGTATTAATATTCTTATTGGAAAGTATTAGGTTTTTCGATTAAAGGTATTTTTATTATTTTCTCCCGAAAAGTATTAGTAATCTTCCCATCCCTCCTAAAAAGTATTACCATCGGTCGTGAGATATTGTTATTATTGTGTTAGTGGTTGTGCGGGTCAATAGGCGGATTGACCGCGGGCCAGGTATTTGGATCCGTCTAACGAACTAGACACATTAGGCGGTCGACAATAATATTTTGAAACCCGAATCGAGGCCAGGCCATTTTTTACGGGTTTAATCGGGAACTGTCACATGTCGGTCGATTCTATATTAAAATCGGGTGGCTAAGAAACCATTACCACCGGTAAAAAACCCGAAATCGGTGACCCGGTTACCGGTTCAATAATTTTTAAGCAAAATTTTCTTTGTTTTATTACAAAATTTGAACGAAAAATATTTGGTAAATTTACATGTAAATTTTGTTAGATAAATGTTTTTATCAAGATTTTGATAATTTTGTTTAAATGAGTTTTTATACCAAAATAATGTTTTTATATGTTGTCCAAATACTCCTAAATGATTTAAAATGTTTTTACTAATTTTTGGAATATTTCTTAGAGTTTTTAATTTGATTAAAATTGGACAACACTTTTGATGATTTTGTTTATATTGGTTTTTACACCAAAACTATGTTTATAAATGTTGTCCAAATACTCCCAAATGATTTAAAATATTTTTACTAATTTTTTGGAGTATTTCTTGAAGTTTATTTTTGAAAAAATGGGACAACATTTCAAATTGGAGGTCGACTGGTCACCCAAATGGTCGACTGCACCTAAAGAAAAGAAAACACGAAACAGAACATGCGGTCTTGAAAAAGAGGGAGGGGCCGGTCAGGGGGAGGGCCGAGGCCGGTCACGCCTGGGCGGCCCGGCCGACCCCCCTCTCCGACCGTCGCACCCCCGCAACCCCTACGGATCGCACTATTTTTTTCAAACGGTCGAAATCTTCAACAGGGCAACAGGGTCGCCCTATGTTATTTTGTGACAAAGACAAAATTATCTTTCATTTGAAATTCTTGTGACAAGATTTACTTTGATTTTTATACAATATTTCTACATCTTGTGATCTTCTTTTGTAGACAAAAGTGAAGATAGAGGAGCCTATGTTGGTGAAGACTTCCTATAAATAGAGGATGAATTGAAGACACAAGACACAACAACACAAGCAAATACACAACAAGAAATGCAAATTTCCAAGCTTTCATATTCAACACTCTTGTTGTTTTTATAGCTAAGTATTTCACTTTCACATCTTGAGGTCTAGGCTTTATTTCTTGATTACACTTGCACTCAAATTGTAATATTCATTATTGAGTTGTAATCTTGATTTTTGTTATCATTCAACACAAGACATCCTTGTGAGTATTCTTGTGGAAAGAATACACTTGGGTGATTTAGGTGATAGGTGTTTCAAGAGTGTGGTGCTCTTGAGGTATTGAAGAATTTGGTATTCTTCAAGGTTGAAGTGTGGTAATCTTCACTAGGTGCCGTTGGAGATTGTGGTAATCTTCAAGAGAGATTGTGGTAATCTCAAAGGTGGTGTTGTAGAAGAGTGTGGTGCTCTTGAGGTGATGTTGTAAGGTGTTGTATTAATTTTGGAAATTAATAAAATCTTTTTCTTTTTGAAATCCATCCAGGAGATCTTGGGGTGGTAGAGGATTAGGCCCAGGTGGGTTGAACCTCTTTAAATCGACGCGTGTTGTTTACTTCCGCACCTTTATTATTGTCTTGGCGTATTTATTTCAAAAAAGAGGGCATAAGTGAAAAGATGGAGATAATCTATTCACCCCCTCAGATTATCGTAGCCTCTTGGACTTACAAGTGGTATCGAGCAAACTCTTTGGCAAGCTCGTTCCACATTGCGAGTAAAGAGGAACGATCATCGGCTACTCTGACGAAGTCTACCTTACCGCGCCTCCACCACCAAGCCACCACTAGGATTCCAAAAATTTTACATTTTGGAAAGAAAGAATGGAATGCTATCTACAAGGTTGCGGGTTCGATATTTGGAACACGGTCGTAAATGAAGAATCCATTCCAATGATGAACACACCACACAAAGGCCTCAAAGAGCTCAATGATGAAGAAAAGAAAATCATCTCCTTAAATGGTAAAGCTTTTAATATTTTGTATTGTTCACTTACCATTTTGGAATATAATCATATTGTAGGAATTAAATCGGCACATGAAGTATGGAGAAAATTAGAAGAAGTATATGCAAATGAAAGGAGCCACTCAAAAGCATCTACTTCTCAAATGGATACAAACCCAACATGGGATGAGCTTCCTACAACTTCCGATGTCGATGAAAACGAACGATGTCTTATGGGCTTCAAGAAAAAACGAGGTAAGTTCAAAACCCTCCACTTCTTATGATAATGAATTACAAAATGATTATAGTAATTTGCAAAATGATTTTGATGAACTTCAAAATGAATTCCAAAGCTTACTTGATAAATACAAAAATTTGAAGAAGGAATTCAATATTTTGAAAATTGATAAGGATAATTTATTTTCCTCTTATGAATCACTTTCATGTGATCACACCACCACACTTGACAAGGTTAGAAACCTTTAAAAAGAAAATAGTACTCTTGTTGAGAATATTGATTGCATGAAAAAGGATTTATTAAAATCGAACTTGAGTACCAATAGAATGACCGATATTGTTGATTGTTGTGATAATCCGAAACTAGAACTTGATCATAAGCCTAAGGGTGTCAATCACATGAAAAAGAATCAAGTCTCTATGCATATTGATCATTATGCTCCTAGAATTATTACTTGTTTTTATTGCGATAAAAAGGGTCATACGGTTAATTCTTGTCGAGCTAGAAATAGCTCTAATTATTGTTGGAGACCTAAAAGTCTCAAGACTAATCCCAAAGGACCCAAACACTTGAGGGTACCACAAAATAATTTCTTGATAGGTACCCGACGAAATAATAATCGGAGAAAATTCATACCGCCAAGAAGACATCAAATGACCAATTCATTTGATCAAAGGAGAAAATATTTTCAACAAAGCCAATTTCCAAGAAGAGGATATAATCAAAAGTGGGATGAACACAATCATTGGAAATGGCAAAGATATCGTCAACAAGATGATTTTCAAAGAAGAAGAGACTATCAACAATGGGAAGGACAAAAATCTTGGAAATGGAGTAATCAAATGAGCCATCATCAACAAAGTGACTTCTCAAGGGGAAGATATCATCAACAATGGGAACGGCACAACCCATTGAAATGGCATAATTGGTAACCCGTATCTTCCTAGTTAAATATGCATTTTATTTTTATGCATGCTTTTATTTGTGTATTAATTGCAAAATGAGTTTTCAAGTATTTATTTTTTAATTAAGGTCTTCAATATATATTTGTGCTTTTAAAATATTTTTGAAAAAGAAGACCTTATATGATGTCTTTAAAACTCTTGTGCACTTTTGTAGACTATAGTGTGTTATCATCTCTTATGGATTTTTATGGCATGAGCTTACTTGTGATATCTTTTAGCCTACACTTTTATCATTATGATTTGTGCTAGATTTGTTTTAAGAATTGTGTAGGATCTACATATTTTCACATATAGTCATTTACGTCATTATTTGTCAAGAAAGGCATTAATTATCGAGGTACGTTTACTTGTGTTATTCTTACTCTTATAGACTCGATATATGTATTGCCATGTGCCTATGTGCTTTTTTTCATAGTATTTCATACAAGTGCCATTAAGAGGATTTTTAATTTTTTTTTTTTTTTTTAAAAAAGGCACTATTCGACATTTGATTGCACATATTTACTTTGTCAACTCTTGTTCAAAATTCTTTTAAATGAGGTCTCAATTATATGCTATCGGATTTTCAAATTTCAAAAGAGACCTTTTGTAGCTTTCTTAAGCTTATTTGAACTTGCATGATTTATTAGACTCTTGATGATCTTCTAAATGCATAGTATGTGTTTCTTGCTTTATGGTCTATATATATAATGTCTCTTACTACTATGCTCTTTTGCTAGATATTTTGTTATTGATGATTGAGACATGTTTTTACACTTGGGCTATTTTTATTCTTGATTATATAAGCGATGCCATTAATGAGTTTGTTAAAGTTGTGTAGATGAGAAATGAAGTACTCCAAATATTGGTTACCTCAAAATATTTGGATGTATATGTTCTATTGTGAACACCTTAGACAAATTGGATGCCCTATGATGATAGTAATGAAGTAGACAAAAAGGGTATTAGGAACAAACTCGATGACCAAGGCAACATTGGTCGAACTAAGGCGAGATTAGTAGCTCAAAGGTATTTTCAAGAAGAAGGTAATTGATTTTGATGTAACATTTGCACTCATAGCACATTTAGTAGCTATTTGCATTTTACTTGCCTATTCTTGTTTTAAGAAAATTTCAAGCTTTACCAAATGGATGTTAAATCCATTTTTTCAATGGTTTTATTCTAGAAGAAGTCTATGTAAAACAACCTCCAGGGGTTTAAAATTTTTCTAGGCCATGTTTTTATAAAAGACCTTGTACGGTTGATAGACTTAGCTATTTTTGCTAAATGATTTTACAAGAGGTAAAGTTGATACTACTCTCTCTTTGTTTTTGAAAAAGGGCAAGATTGTTTACTTGTGCATATTTATGAGAATATTTTTGGTACTACTAATGAATATTTGTGCAAGATATTTTTCCAAGTTGATGCAAGGTGTACTTGAAATGAGCATGATGGGGAGCTCAATTTCTTGCTTGGACTTCAAATCATTCAATGTCAAGTAGATGGTTACATTTCAAAAGAACTCTTGAAGGAGTTAGGCATTGAAGAAGGAAGAATCATCTCAACCTCTATGGCTACCAATGAAGAGATTGACAAAGGTTGAGAAAGGCATGTCGGTTGACAAACAAATTGAGGTATGTTTTCTTGTATTATTTCTATAGACTCGACATTCCATATGCCTTATGTCTATATGCTCGACTTCAAAAATTATCCCAACGAATCTCATTAAAGTCGTTAGTTAAAAGAAATTTTCAAATATTTATAAGGCACTTCTTCTTATGACTTGTTGTATCCAAAGTCTTAAAACGTTATTATTTTTCGGGATAACAAGTCCGGTGATAATATTTTTCAAAATATGGTTCGTCATAATCGAACTAAACATATTGAGATTCGAAAACCTTTCTAAGGGATTGCGTTTTTATCAAAAACTTGAGATGTGTTTAATTCCGTCTCAAAGTTAACTCGCGGACTTTTCAATCATTTACCACCGAGTATTTTACCTCATTTCGAGCTTGATTATGGCATAATGCATATTGAATGAGGCTTACGTTTTGCATTTTGCATGTTTTTAAAACTTAGGGGCGAAAAATCGGATTTTTGGTTGAAAATTCGGATTTTGGAAAAAGCGACAGACAGTGGTTTGAAAGGGTTGAGGGCAACCGATCGCCCTCAACGCCGATCGCCCTCAACCTCGGCCAAGTTCCTAAGCCTAAAACCGGATTAAAACCGTTCTGTCTTGAGATTCTTCATTTTAACTTATTTTGGCCATTTTTCGTCCCCTTTGCCAAAAATCACACAAATTTCACTTCAAATTTGTTTTCTTGCATATGTTTTATATTTTGGACTTCATTAAGCTCGATTATCATCATCATTGCTCATCTTTACCGAATAAATGGTAAGAATTCTACTCCATTTGCTCAATTGGGTTAAACCCGAGATTTTGACTTATTTGCAAAATTCTTGATGCTAGTTTCATATGAATGTGATGAGCTTAATATTTATGATGTATTGAATGTTGTTTGAACTGAATTGGTGATGAAAATTTTTGGCTTAAATGAATTTCAAAGGCGTTATATACTTCTAGTTTTATTCGACGCACGCCAAGTGTTCGACAAAATGTTTTAATAAAAGATTCATCACCAACATGATTTTCTTGATTTGAAAAGTCTTATAAGCTTATAGAGATCATGTTTTATCAATCAAATGAGCTTTTGCAAGTCAATTGATCAATTTTTCCCTTTTATTTGGAATTTAAGCTTCTATTTTCAAAACATTTCGATAAATCGATAAATTTGCGCACTTTGATATGAATATATGATGTTTTTATCGTGCTAACATTTTTTTTTTTGATGATTCCAAAGGGAGAAACAGGAAAAACGCTCATACGCTCAAAGAAGCGAAAATAAGCTTGCAAGAAAAGCTATAAGCTAGGCTCTTAAAAGCCATAAGCTATGAATATTGCTTAGTCCATTTGATGTATTGTGGACTTTTATGCTTGACTAATGATGTTTTGTGACAGGGGGAGCTTATAAGCCCATGGAATTTAAGCTTAAGTTGTAAAAGCTGAGCTTTTAGCTTTTAGTTGTTGCTTGTATACTTGTTCTTGACATGCATATTGATAGGGGGAGCTTGTGCAAAAATGATTATGAAAAATCTTTGCTCCTATCCTTGTGTGTTTGTACTTATGATAAATCTTGCTTGCAATGGTTGATCTTTAAGACCGAAAAATTGGTTTTGTATTAAAATCAACTTCCTAAAATTGTTTTGGTTTGTAATCATCAAAAAGGGGGAGTTTGTTAGATAAATGTTTTTATCAAGATTTTGATGATTTTGTTTAAATGAGTTTTTATACCAAAATAATGTTTTTATATGTTGTCCAAATACTCCTAAATGATTTAAAATGTTTTTACTAATTTTTGGAGTATTTCTTAGAGTTTTTAATTTGATTAAAATTGGACAACACTTTTGATGATTTTGTTTATATTGGTTTTTACACCAAAATTATGTTTATAAATGTTGTCCAAATACTCCCAAATGATTTAAAATGTTTTTACTAATTTTTTGGAGTATTTCTTGAAGTTTATTTTTGAAAAAAATGGGACAACATTTCAAATTGGAGTCGGCCGAGGTGCATGCCGCCCAAATGGTCGATTGCACCTAAAGAAAAGAAAACACGAAACAAAACATGCGGGTCTTGAAAAAGAGGGAGGGGGACCGGTCCGAGGGGAGGCCGACAGTCGCCCCGGCGGCCGGCCGACCCCCCTCCGACCCGGGCGCACCCCGCAACCCCTACCCGGATC
Organism: Rehmannia glutinosa; assembly: GCA_016081115.2. Lineage (NCBI taxonomy): Eukaryota > Viridiplantae > Streptophyta > Magnoliopsida > Lamiales > Orobanchaceae > Rehmannia > Rehmannia glutinosa. Next base: position 5,392,852 of record CM071926.1, read on the forward strand.
GCACTATTTTTTTCAAACCGGTCGCTCTATGCTATTTTGTGACAAAAAATTATCTTTTTGAAATTCTTGATGACAAGATTTACTTTTGATTTTTATACAATATTTCTACATCTTGTGATCTTCTTTTTGTAGACAAAAGTGAAGATAGAGGAGTCTATGTTGGTGAAGACTTCCTATAAATAGAGGATGAATTGAAGACACAAGACACAACAACACAAGCAAATACACAACAAGAAATCGCAAATTTCCAAGCTTTCATATTCAACACTCTTGTTGTTTTTATAGCCTAAGTATTTCACTTTCACATCTTGAGGTCTAGGCTTTATTTCTTGATTACACTTGCACCCAAATTGTAATATTCATTATTGAGTTGTAATCTTGATTTTTGTTATCATTCAACACAAGACATCCTTGTGAGTATTCTTGTGGAAAGAATACACTTGGGTGATCTAGGTGATAGGTATTTCAAGAGTGTGGTGCTCTTAAGGTATTGAAGAATTTGGTATTCTTCAAGGTTGAAGATTGTGGTAATCTTCACTAGGTGCCGTTGGAGATTGTGGTAATCTTCAAGAGAGATTGTGGTAATCTCAAAGGTGGTGGTGCTCTTCAAGGTGATGTTGTAAGGTGTTGTATTAATTTTGGAAATTAATAAAATCTTTTTCTTTTTGAAATCCATCCAGGAGATCTTGGGGTGGTGGAGGATTAGGCCCTAGGTGGGTTGAACCTCTTTAAATCGACGCGTGTTGTTTACTTCCCGCACCTTTATTATTGTCTTGGCGTATTTGTTTGAAAAAGAGGGCATAATCGAAAAGATGGAGATAATCTATTCACCCCCCTCTAGATTATCGTAGCCTCTTGGACTTACAAATTTTCCTTTTATTTGATTTATATATATATATTTGGATATTATAATTTATTATATTTATTATTATTTATATTTGTTATTTTTTTACTTTTGTACTTGTACTTATCCTTTACATTTGTACATACATATATATATATATATGTATGTATAAGGTCAATCGATTTTTTAGAGCGGTTTAACGGTTGAACCAATGACTCAATGACCCAATTATTAATTCGAGTTTGATGTCCGGTCAGTTTAAAAACATTGTCCGACGTAAGACTAACCCTTTTTTATTAACATTCAACTAGCTAGTTTTATTCATTTAATGCTATGGGCTACATCCGAAGCCCTGTTCATTTACTAATATGCTTTAATATTTTTTTTAGAATCAAAATAAATTTCTTCCATTCATAGAAGAAACTTACAATTGATTATAAAATCGAATGGAATATAGTTGTAAGCCATAAATGATCATAAACATATACAGATCTAAAACAAAAATTTTAAATCTATAATCTATACACATCTAACTGATCCGTAGAATCATATCATCGTAATGAATCCACTGGACAAAACACATACTAAAAAATTTAATATCGCTTATGTAACATATCGTCTAGGGATGATAATGGGGCTCAATACCCAGACCCGCCCCATCTCATCCATGGGTCGCGGGGCGGGTCGCCCATGTTGAATTTATTTTATTTTTATCTTATATTGTATATTATTAATAAATTTTTAAAATTATATTTTGTATTATAAATACATATTGTTTATAAAATTTGTCATTATATATGTTAAATATAATATTAAATACATAAAACTATATTATTTTATATAATATACATTTAAAATATACATTAAATATATTAAAAAAATAGCACGGGATTCGGGACGGGTACCACGGGCGGTGATACCGGACCCGCCCGACCCGCTACGGTCACGAGACAGGCGGGTCATTTTACCATCCCTAATATCGTCGGATAATGTCTCATCTGAATCTTCTAATAAAATTTGACATATGTGAAAAACTTTATTTACTCGAAAAAAAATCCTCTATTAGGGGACAAATAAAAGTCATTTATCTGTGAAAAAAATATTGAGAATAAAAACAATGAAAATTACTTCCTTAGAGGATGAATGAAGAACAAAATGAAATGGATGGAAGAGCAAAGACGACCAGGTTTTTGAGGAAAAAAAAATGAGAGATTTTTTGTTGGCATTTAATATTTTCGTAAATCTAATGCTATAAAATATTTTAAATCACCATCACTTTGTTGTTGGTTGTAGTATTAACAAAAAAATCATAATCAATTGCATTATCTAATATATATATATATATATATATAGCGATAGGATCTCGTGTGGCAGCCTCTTACCGTGTGGCAGTGTGGATTGATCTCATCCATCCATACTTTTTATTCAATGGTCCAGATTGCTATTAAAAATAATTGATTTATCAATTAATTAATAGGTGGAAAGTGCATAATAGTTACTAGTAAAATGCCATAAATCACGCCCATACAATCAAGGAATTGATTAATGTCACGTTTCCATACTGAAATTGTGTACCATTTTAATATTTGAATCAGTACACCATTTAATAATCGACTATACACCATTTTATATCTAACGAGTGCATCGTTGTATAACTAATTGTACACCATTCAATTCAGCGATTTTTATGGGATTTGATTTTATGATTGTTCACTTTCCATTTTATCTCGAACTATACACTATTCAATAACTGACTGTGCACCATTTTATATCTAACAGTGCATCATTGTATAACTAATTGTACATCATCTAAAGGAACTATAAAGATAAAATGGTGAACCATCTTCCCATTTAATAACTTAAGTGTGCACAATTTTATATCTAACAATGCACCACTGTATAACTAATTGTGTATTATTTAAAAATCCTATAAAAGACAAAATGGTATAACTACCTTCCCACAATGACGCCCTACAATCATGGATGTGATAAAGATCACATTTCCATAATTGAATTATGCACCATTTTAGTAGCTGAAATGTGCACCATTTAATAACTAACTGTGCACCATTTTATATCTAACAGTGCATCATTGTATAACTAATTGTATATCATTGTGAGTAAACCACAATTGAATGAAAAGCGGGAACAATCGTAAAATGAAATCCCATAAAAATCGCTGGGATTGAATGGTGTACAATTAGTTATACAATGATGCACTATTAGATATAGAATGGTGTACAATCAGTTATTAAATGGTGTACAATTCAGCTATTAAATTGGTGCACAATTCAGTTATAGAAACGTGATATTAATCAATCCATTGATTGTAGGGGCGTGATTTATGGCATTTTGCTAGTTACTATTATGCCATTTCCATCTATTAATTAATTGATAAATTAGTTATTTTTAATAGCAATCTGGACCATTGAATAAAAGGTGTGGATGAATTGGATTAATCCACACTGCCACATGGTAAGCCCCCTGCCACATTTGATCCTAACCCTATATATATACACAAAATAAGCGAGTTACTTATAAATAGTATTTAAAAAAGTTTCCGCTTAAACCATTATCCCAAAATAGTAAAATATAACTGGAGTATGTAACATCAAGTTTGGTAATTAGTGTAATTATGAAAAATCTCTATATATATTGACAAATAATTATATAAAATTAGATTATTAATCTCTGTGTGGACTACATTAGTTATTATATTTTTTTCTTTTGGAAAAAACATTTAATAACTTTTTTGTTTTGATTCGTTTTTTACATATAATATATCAAATTGATTGTCTTTTTACAATCTTTAATTTGACACTCATAATGAATATAAAAAATAAAAAAATACACACAAATAACTTTTGAAAATAAAATTGCATTCGAATTTACTATTACAACCTTGGAAAAAGGTATAACACCAATATTAGCACGGATCAAGGATCTAAACATGACTGAAATACAATGGGCGATGAAGTTGTGCCTTATACGATTATGAAATTACCTTTTTAAGATCGAATACAAAGACATAATCTTGAATGTATTTTTTATGATCACGAGTTATGTATTTTGACTTCATCGATAACAAATATTAAATAGAATTTTCCGTCTATTGTCTGATGTTGTTTTAAAATTATTGTAATGCAGAGAAATAGAATCAATAAAACAAATAGAAAAATACACATGTCACAATACAATCGAAGGCATCATTTATATACAACCCGTGCATTGCACGATGTCTCATCTAGTATATATAAAAGAGAGTAGTCTACAAATAGTAGTCTAATAATTTTACCGCCTAAAACATTATGTAAAAATAGTAACACAATTATGTGGTGAAAATGTAATAAACGAATGCTGAAATTTTGGTTATTTTTGGCGGTCTTATCACAATTTTGGTAGATTTTAAAGATTAAGATAAATTTAGTTTGACAAATGATTTTATATTTAACTAATTTTAATAAATAATTATAAAATCTTATTTATTGTGTTGTTTGAGTTATTTTTAAGTCATTGTGGTTAATTTCAAATCCATGTCATTTAGAGTAATTTGAAATCATTTCCACAAATCTCTATCCAAATCCAAACCCAACCACCAGCTTGTAGAGCTCAAGTGGTATTGCTCACCCTTTGTAAGGGTGTTGACCAGAGTTCGAACTCTGTATCTTCAATTTCTTTGAAATTTATCCCATCTCTTCTATGTTCCAACCACTACTATCAACTTATTAAAAAAATCCAAATCCAAACCCATCAATTGAAATGGAGCCTTGTTTTTGTCCGCTATTTTGACTTTTATGAAAACTATATTCCTAAATTTATCTTTTACAAATTTTATTTTATTATTTTTCAAGCAATATCATTCCTTCACGTTTTTTCTAGGAGAAGAGTTTTAAACAACATATTAAACAAACATATTACCATTTTACCCTTATAAATTCTTTATCAATATTTTTATAACCGAACATATTTTATTTTTACACAATTTCTATTAAAAAGTTGGAAATTTATTCAGTCAAATGGAAAATGAGATTACTCGATGTAAATGGAATTAAACATAAATGACTTTAGAAGGCTAGAAGCACGTAACCCATAAACAAAATTTTATTTTAGGGTTATTTTCAGTTTTAGTACCTCAATTATACCTAGTTTTCAGTTTTGATCCCAAGATTTCGGTTTAATCGGTTTTAGTACCCAACGTTTTGAGTTTTAATCAATTGAGATACCTGCCGTTAAATAATCGTTAAAACCGACCGGTTGATTGGTTGTAGAAGGTTTTCCAAACTTTCGAATGTATCATTTTTGGTACCCTATATTTCTTGGTTTATCAAATTTGGTCCCTAGATATATCAATTTTTATTCAAAGGACCGATCTTTTCAAGACTCAACTCTTTAACTTTGGGCGGACAAAAATGGTATCGAGCCTAGGTTTATTAAGAACTTAAAGAAAAATTTATTATATTCATGTAATTAACAATTGGTGAGGAGAAATTACTCCGAGATTATGGATCCGGACCGATGTCCGAGATGTACCCCTTACAGACATATCGTCAAATATTGACGATGTATGCCAAGAACACCTTGACCAGGTTTCATATTGGGAATACCAACATGAAGAAAAGGAAGCGGCAGAGCCGACGGGGGAAACCTTAAGGCAATGCAAAATGCGAGCGAGAATATTATAAGCGATTCGGATGCTTAACGGACCATATATGTTCACTTGATGAACCTTCAAGAAACGGTTCATGAAAATTCCCATCGAACAATGATTCCCGATGGAGTACGAAATGGAACGAGATACTTCAGACAAATCTAAGATCTCCGAAGATCTTAGAGAAATCGTAAGACGGTGCGAATTATGGCAACCGCCATATTCATCTACCAAAGTACAAGTTCATCGAGATCGAACAGATGGAAACGATGGTGAAATATCGAAGGAAACTCTTGAACTCCTTCATGATATTGAAACGAGTCAAGAACCGAAGGATGAGGCCAAGTTCATCCGGAGGAAGGAAACATATTGATTTTGGGGCGGTACCTATTTACACCAAAAGCGGAAACCAATCTGAAGTCATACGAAAAATGACGGATGAGGAAAAGCTCATTGCTCTAATCAAAGGAAAATCCATCAAAAATTAAAAAAAGATGGATATGGAAAAGATGAATCTTAAAGATCTACACGACCTGCGAGAATCCTTGGCGGGATTAGGTATTGTAGATTTAAAGATGAACGCAGTGAGAATCGGCTTTGGTTACCTATGACCCACAAGGTAGACCAATTCCTCCACCACCGCCACCGATTAATCCTAACGTCGAAGAAAGACGGGTTCACATCATGGAGCTCGGGGCGAGAGGATGCCACATCTTGGGGATTTCACGACCGGGAGTGATCCACTTTCGGGGACGGAGGTCGAAACCCTCTTGCGGGGAACCAGGACAACCTCTTTGGAAGGCCGAATGTTTATCAAACGCCTTATGGAAGATCGCACCTCGACCCAATACATCCGTATGGGTTGATGTTAAATCTGGACATCCCGATTTTAAAAAGCAGGAGAAGAAGTTCTCATTGATGAATGGGCTTGACTATGAGAATTTCAAGATGAACCCTCGATCTTACAAAGGATTCATTCATTTTACTCCTTGAAATGAGTCTTGAAGGATCGGTGAAAATTGCAGGATATGACCGATGCTAGTACGAAAAGTTCGGTCACATCGGGGAATCACTTAAAGGAATTGCCTGGTATGGCAAAACTATTCAAAATCCAATTCATCGGCACGGGTTATTTCGGGGATTAGAGGATGAAAAAAAGAAAGAAATATAAACAAGCCCTCTATAGCTTGGAGTTTTTGGATATTTGTCATATTGACGAATATATCAAGTTGTTCACCGAATACCGGTGGAAATCCAAGATTGAAGAAAAGAAGTTCGCACAACTATTCTTTGCCAAGATCCCGAGTCCCCGGAGAGAAATGCTTATCGGGGAATACAAGGTGGAGTGAAGTAGAAAAGCGTGGGCGAGAAAAATGTCTTTCCTAAAGGCCAAGTTATCCGAATGGTGCTATCAAGCGCTCGCACAGAATTACAAGAGATTAAGAGGAATTAACAAAGCGTTCTCTATGTTGCGTGGATAATGATATCCCAACGGTTGTGGGAGGTCAACCAAGGCGGCACAAGAAAAGAAGAAGGAGAGGAGCCATCCATACCGCCGAGGAAGTAACAACAAAAGAAACAGGTCTTCATGGAGACCTAGAAGGTTTCGTCAAAACAAAAAGCCCGAAGCTATAAATCGGAGACAAAGACCAAAGCACCAAGCGGGAGTAGAGCCTCATCATCGGTTCTAATCAAGCAAGTACCAAAGAGAAATCCAGGAGAAGAACTTTCGGGCGTACTCACACTAGAGCTAATGAAAGTTTCAAAAAGCGTAATTGCTTTGGACATGCGGAGCAAGAGGGCATATCTCAACGGATTGCCCGGACAATCAAAAACGAGGAGTCAAACGAGTTCGAGACCACACGTAAATCGAAGAAGGCTGTCTATTATCGAGGATTTAATACGGTGTATCAATTTGAGGATATTCCCTCGGATGAAAGCATCTATGAAGAAGAGATCTATTCGATGATGGAAGTGAATCCGATTGAGAATCGAGTGAAGAAGAAATTCTTCAAATGACGGTCGGGGGGAGGATATGTCGGGATTCCTCTCTCATACTACGGTATCTCATAAGACTCTTATGAGAATTATGAAGGAAGATCCAAAGCTTCAAATCTATGATGGATTTACAATTGGAGCGATGGAAAAAGCTTTGGATAAGATTGGTTTTCGTAATAGAAAACACCAAATTATCCACAGGGTAACAATAGGAGAATTTGCCATTCCAATGGAGTTTAAGGGAACCGATCGAGATGCGGTTGGTCCCTATTAGAGAAATCCAGGAGATCAAAAGCAAAGTTAAAAGAAAAGTTGCAAATACACTCTCATGGATTCATATCGAGCCATAAGAGTTATTATTAAAGCAACATTCAAAGAAGGGATAGATTCGCCACTCAATTTGGCTATCTTTGATAAGCGGATCTCAAATCTCAAGGATTCATGCCTTGGAGCAAGAATGAGAAATTTGTATTTGGGAAATTAGCATTTAATGTTTATCCTAGAATTGCATACAATGTGGGAGATCGAGATTTCAATAGAGTCCTAACTCTTCATCAAGATTTCAAAAGAGTCGAATTGATGAAAGAAGGAACAGACCTTACTCGATCACATACAAGATATCCTATGCTCTCTCGAATACACATCATTGAAGTATTCTTGAGAAATGAATTTATTGAAGTCCCAAGAATCTTCGAGGACTTTGCAGGGTGGTTTTACCGTAAATCATTGAGTCTCTAACCATCAAGGAGATCGATATGAAAATACAAGATCAACCATCTTCAACAAAAGTCGAAGTCTCGAGTTGAGCCCGAGAAGAATGTCTTTCCAACAGACGAGAATGACGAGTAGCGGCCGTTGGGAAGAAAGGAGACCAGAAATGCTGATTCGGCGCATTCCGATGTTTTCAAAAAAGCAGCGGGGAGAGGCGAAATGTCCTGAAGGATGGCGAGAAGTGGAAGTAATATTCGACATCACTCAAAAGGATAATATTTTTCCTTGTGATGTTCTATATTATCTCCAACAACCAATAGTTTGACGGTATCAAGGAAGCTTTGAAGATAGGAGAAATTGAGCTTACTATCACGGGAGTTGCGGGAAAATCCCGAGAACAATTAATCGGGAATTGAATTTCTTGAGGATCATAAACCTTGGGAAAGATTACAAGACGGAATGGAGTTCACGAGTGGCGAATAAAAGATACGTAATCGAGATGACCACTAGTCCATTCTCCATATACATTTCCATTGGAATGTTATATTTGAATACAAAGCCGAGTATTTTTTTGCCTATATTGATTGGTCTTAGGAATATGTCTTTCGCAAAGCGGATGTTTTTCCTAAAGAAATTGGAGAAGATTTACCCTATTGCGGGGAAGAGATTTCTCTAAAAGGATTCTTATCCTTAACAAGGAATTAAGCAGCGTAAAATCATGATCGGAGCGCGGCGGTACCCGGTACAAAGTGAAAACGCCACCAATCTATTTCCATGATGACTGGTGCGAGATGTTTTACTAGGAAACAACTTCCTACAAACATTCAAGAGATTTATACAGAGAACGAGACAAGAAGACTTATTTTCACAACTTTATGTGATCATAAGATTATTGTCCAAAGATCATGAGGAAGCATTTCGAGAAAAATGCCTATTACTTTTCGCAACAAGCGTGGTGATGAAGCCAAACTTCGCAATCCAAAATGGCGGGGATCGAAGGAAATTTGGTGAAGCATTATTATCCTATAGACAATTTGGTTCGATCGGAAGGATCGGAAGATATGGGATAATAACTTGTATTCATTCGTCAGTACAAGAGAAGAACAAGTTACTCGGAAGCCATTGCGAGAATTATGGATGAGTCTAATGGAGAGTCCGCAGAGTGACGTGACCCTAGAAGAACAAATATCACTCGAGGATATCAAGAAGAAGATCAAAGGAATTACAATGAAGATCATTTGGCTTGGTGGGATAAGAACGAGCTTAAAGCTTCCTTAAAGGTTAAACCTGGAAAGAGTACGAGTTCGTAAAGATTCAAACATATCCTTATGAACCAGGCGGATCGTGAGGATATGCGAGAAGATACTTAAGGAACATCTTGACCTTAAGTTAATTTCACCAGGAGTTTCTCCATACGGCCGATCCGGGGTTCTTAGTCGTAAAACCATGGAGAAATCAAAAGAGAAAGCGAAGACTTGTTATTAATTATAAGGGAATTAATAACATTTTGGAGTTCGACGGATACTATATCCCTGTTAAGTTGGTATTTTACCAACTTATTTGAGTATTTTAGATTAGAATTTGGTTTTATTTTGGGTGTTTTTAGAGTCTTTAGAGTCCAATTTATTTCAAATAGTGTCGATGAAGAGTCACTACATTTGGTAGCCGAGAAATGAAGAAAACGATGAAAAACGGCGCGAAGAAAGAAAGAAATCGCGTGTGAGAAAGCGAAAAAATCGCACTTTGACCCAAAGACGGTAGCTGCAGCAGCGCCCGGCCTGGCCCACGGCGCCCGTGGCGGCGTGCGAGCTTGAAGCAGTATTTTGGCGCAGCTTAACGCCCCAGGGGCTTGCAGCAGCCGAAGCGAATAAATGGACGATGCGGGTGGCGCTGCGGCGCTAACGCCCGGCCTGGCGCCCGGCGACAACAACTGACTTGAGGCGGCTATTTGGCGCCGCGGCGCCATGCATCTGTGGCGCCGCCCGCGCCCGTGCGATAAAAATGGCACGTAATTGGCCGGCCGCAGGCTTGGGGCGGAAAATCCTATGTTCACCTACCCTTCGACTTTTGTGTACTATAAATACCATCCTTGGGGCTTGAAATGAGGGCATCTTGGAACCCTTGGGAAGGCAATAAAAACAGCTACAAGACAAGGAAGAAGAATTTGAGCACTTTGAGAAGAATTTGGAGAAGAAGATTGGAGGCTTCTATCATCTAGAAATAGAGAAGATCCTCAACTCTTGTTCTTATTTTGTTGCTTTCTTCATATCTTGTAAGATGTATTGTTGTATTTTCATGGATTCATTGTCTTTAATCATGAGCTAAACACTATAATTCTAGAGGATTGATGTAATCTATGTTTGAACTTATGTTTTGAGATTGTGGTTTGTCAATCTAGATCTATCAATTTATTTGTGCTATTTGGATCTATTGCTTCTAAATTACTTGATCAATAATTTAGATTGTTTGGTGTATTTGATTTGACACTTGAGAGAGGTAATTGAATACATGACCTTGGAATAGCATAACCTAGGATTTCATAGAATTGAGAGATTTGTGAATCCTTTGAAGTCATTTATCAAGATTCATAGCTTTTATTGAGATTTTGATTGGTGATTTTTATAGAGATATTGATTTCCCAATTAAATCTAAAATCATTGACACTTGAGAAAGGAATGATTATTGTAGAAATCTTGACTTATAAATTGGTAATTGATGATTGATAAACCATATTGACAACATAAGGGATAACTAGATTCATCATACCTCTAGAATTCATTTAATCATTTGGATAAACTCATTGATATTTTCATATTCTTAATTTATTTTTAGAATTTTTAGTATAATCAACTCCATCAATTATTGAATTTCTAAATAAAGTTAGACTACTATATTATAGTACTTAGCAATAATTCGATAATTATTCCTGTGGATTCGACAACCTTACTACTCTATATTAAAACTTGACACCGTAGACTTGCGGTAAGAAAATTCTCTAACAAGTTTTTGGCGCCGTTTCTTGGGGAATAATTCATCTTATTTGCGCTAATATTATTACTTAGTAGTTTTACTTTAATTTAGATTGGTTTCTTTTGTTACAATAGGGTCATTGTCATTTTTGTGTTTTCTTGTTGATGCGAAAAATAAAAGTGCTAATTTAATCTTATTTGATCCGAAATTGAAAGAACGCTTCGAAAGATTAGAGCCGCACGAAGAATCGAATTCACAAAAATGGCAGGAATCGGTGATGATGAAGACCGATACCTATTGTTGCACCAGGAAAGGGCCATTCGGGACTATTTTCGACCAACCACAAATCAAAACTATTCGGGCATTGTTCGCCAACCTATCAATGCGAATAATTTTGAATTGAAGCCGCCCTAATAAATATGGTGCAACAAAATCAGTTTGGGAAGTGTAGTAGATGACCCGAACGCTCATTTGGCTATTTTTCTTGAGATATGTGACACTATCAAAATGAATGGGGTTCCGATGAAGCTATTCGGTTGAGGTTATTTCCGTTTTCACTTCGTGATAAAGCTAGACAGTGGCTTCAAACCTTTCCACCGGGAAGTATCACTAGTTGGAATGATCTCACTTTGAAAAATTCATGGCAAAATTCTTTCCACCTAGTAAGACACTTCAATTGAAAAGTGAGATTGCTCAATTTCATCAACTCGACTTTGAGCCACTCTACGAAGCTTGGGAGCGATTCAAAGAATTATTGAGGAGGTGTCCCCAACACGGGTATGCAGATTGGCAAAAGGTTCAATATTTCTACAATGGTATGAATGGGCATTCAAGAACTATTATAGATCTTTGCCGCAATGGGAGGTACATTGATGGCTAAAACTCCAAGTGAAGCCATGCTTTTACTCGAAGAAATGGCTGCCAATAGTTATCAATGGTCGCCTGAAAGATCTACTCCAAGAAAAGTTGCGGTGTTCTTGAACTTGATACTATGTCTACATTGGCCTCTCAAATTTCCGCCTTGTCAAAACAAATTGCTACACTAAGTCCGGTGGGAAACAACAATCGGAGGCGATCATGGAGATAAGTCAAGAAATTGTGAATCCCGATACGGAACAAGCGAATTATGTGAATAATCGGGGTTTCAATAATAGAGGAATCAATTGCCAACACATTATCATCCAGGGACTTCGCGATCATGAAAACTTCTCGTATAGCAATACGAGAAATGTGTTGCAACCACACCAGGGATATCGAATCAAGCAAGTGCAGTACACACGTGGGAGAACAAAAGCCATCTTTGGAGGAATTACTTAGTTCATTCCTTGTAGAATCAAGAGCAAGGATGAACAAGGCCGATTCTAACATAGAAAACGGGTTCAAGGGTTACAACAATTGAAAGTCATCTCAAATCTTTGGGGACACATGTGGGTCAATTGGCCACGGCTATTAATTCACAAAGAAAGTTGATACGTTTCCAAGTAACACCGAGGTGAACCCCGAGAACATTGCAAGGCCATTAAGTTGAGAAGTGGGGACGGAGTATGATGAACCAAAGATGCCGCTCATGCCACCAAAGAACGAGGAAGCAAGCTCGAAACACTCCAAAATGAAGAAGGCATTGATAAGCAATCGAGAAAAGGCAAAAATTGAGGTAAAACCAATTTCCAATTTCGATAATGTGTTACCAAATGCTCTTCCTTTTCCCACGAGAGATTTCGAGAAGAAAAAGTTGGACGCTCAATTTTCCAAATTTTTGGAAATATTCAAGAAAATTCACATCAACATCCCTTTTGCCGATGCACTCGAGCAAATGCCAAACTATGCAAAATTCATGAAGGATGTGATGTCGAGAAAGAAAGAAGGTTAGAAGCATATGAGACGGTCAATCTCACGGAAGAATGTAGCGCCATTTTGCAAAGAAAGCTACCACAAAAATCAAGAGATCCAGGGAGTTTCACTATCCCTTGCACTATTGGTGATTCTTATTTTAATAAAGCTCTTTGTGATTTAGGTGCTAGCATTAATCTTATGCCGTTATTTTGAAACTTGGCCTTGGAGAAATAACGCCATCCACCATCACATTGCGATTAGCGATAGATCACTCACCTACCCAAGAGGAGTGATTGAAGATGTGTTGATCAAAGTGGATAAATTCATATTTCGGCGGACTTTGTGGTGTTGGATATGGAGGAAGATCATGAAATGCCATTGATTCTTGGGAGACCTTTTCAAAGCAACGGGGACGAGCTTTAATTGACGTGCAACGAGGAGAGTTAACATTACGGGTAAATGATGATGAGGTACTATTTAACATTTATAAAGCAATGAAATTTCAAGAGGAACCTCACACATGTCATTTTATTGATAAAATCGAACAATGTGATCAAGCGGAAGTTATAAAACAAGATTTAAAAGATCCGTTAGAACATTGTTTGATTAATTCAATAATGAAATGTGATGAGGAAGATAGTGATGATATTGATTTGCTTGAGTTTATTTTTTCCTTGAGGCTAAAGAAATTGTAAAAGAAAAACAAAAGGAAGCATTAGAAAATGCCAATATTGAAAATATTCGAATGGTACTTTAGAACTAAAGGAACTTAGGAACATCTTCAATATGCATTTTTGGGAAAAGATAAAACTTACCCGGTAATTGTTTCTCGCTTCATTATCTTCATCCGAATTGGATAAGTTGTTGCGTGTGCTTCGTGAACATAAGTCGGCCTTAGGTTGGTATATTTCGATTTGAAAGGTATAAGTCCTTCCATTGTAATGCACAAAATTTTAATGGAAGAATCTTATAAACCATCTATTGAACACCAAAGACGACTTAATCCCGCAATGAAAGAAGTCGTGAGAAATGAGGTTTTAAAGTGGCTAAAGCGGTATAATTTATGCCATTTACGATAATAAGATGGGTGAGTCCGTGACAGGTTGTCCCGAAAAAGGGAGGTATGATTGAGTTGTGAAAAATGATAACAATGAATTAATTTCTACACTAATCGCACAGGGATGGCAGTATGTATTGACTATAGAAAATTGAATAAAGCTACTCGTAAGGATCATTTTCCCTCCCCTTTATTGATCAAATGTTGGACGGGTTGGCGGGTTACGAATATTATTGTTTTCTTAATGGCTATTCAGGATACAATCAAATTGCCATTGCCCCCAAGATCAAGAAAAGACTACTTTTACATGTCCATATGGTACTTTTGCATTTCGCAGGATGCCATTTGGGTTATGTAATGCACCGCTACTTTTTTCGTGAGGTGTATGATGGCGATTTTTCATGGTATGGTTGAGGAAATCATGGAAATTTTTATGGGCGATTTTTCATTTTTGGTACTTCTTTTGACCATTGTTTGCATAACTTATCTATGGTTTTGCAACGTTGTGAGAAACTAATCTCGTACTTAATTGGGAAAAATGTCACTTTATGGTCAAAAGAAGGATTGTACTTGGACATCGTATTTCTTGTACGAGTTTGGAAGTTGACAGGCGAAAGTTGTGGCTATTGAAAAGCTACCCCCACCTTCAAATGTGAAAGGCATAAGAAGCTTTTAGGGCATGCGAGGATTTTATAGGAGATTCATAAAAGATTTTTCAAAAATTGTTAAACCACTTTGTAATCTCCTTGAAAAAGATGCTATCTTTTGCTTTGATGAGTTGTGTTTGCGAGGCATTTGAAGCAGATAAAAAGGCACTCATTTGACTCGATAATGATAGTGCGGATTGGACTCAACCATTTGAGCTCATGTGCGATGCAAGTGATTATGCATGGGTGCCGTTCTTGGTCAAAGCGAGATAGAATTTTTAAAGCTATTTACTACGCAAAGCGGGACCATGGACAACGCCCAACAAAACTACACCACCACGAGAAAAAGAGATGTTGGCGGTAGTTTTTGCATTTGATAAATTCGAGCTTACTTGGTGGGTACAAAGGTGATTGTTTACACGGATCATGCGGCAATCCGATACCTTTTCTCCAAAAAGGATGCAAAACCTCGATTAATTCGATGGATTTTGCTCTTGCAAGAATTTGATATTGAGATTCGAGATAAAAAAGGAAGCGAGAATGGGGTTGCCGATCATCTATCCCGCCTTGAGCAACCTTACGAGGTGATTGAGAGTCCAATAAAAGAATCATTTCGATGAACAAATTATGCGTGTCGAGACATCATTACCTTGGTACGAGATTTTGTTAATTACCTCGCGGAGGAGTTTTGCCATCGGACTTGACTTCACACCAAAAGAAAAATTCTTACATGATGTCAAGTCTTATTTGTGGGATGATCCGTTCTTGTTCAAGAGATGTGCGGATTCTATCATTCGCCGTTGTGTTCCTAAGGAAGAGATTGGAGAGATTCTTCAACATTGCCATTCATCATCTTATGGGGACATTTGGCCAACCCGAACCGCAAAGGTATTACAATCTGGTTTTTATTGGCCAACATTATTCAAGGATTGTTATGCATTTGTGAAAACTTGTGATCGATGCCAAAGGGTTGGTAATATTTCACGGCGTCATGAGCTTCCTTTGACAAACATAATGGAGGTGGAATTGTTTGATGTATGGGGTATTGACTTTATGGGACCATTTCCGCGTCCTATGGAAATTTGTACATTTTGCTTGCGGTTGATTATGTCTCCAAGTGGGTTGAGGCGATTGCTACACCAACGAATGATGCTAAGGTAGTACTCAAATTCTTGCACAAGCATATTTTTACTCGGTTCGGTACTCCTCGAGCTATTGTAAGTGATGAAGGCACGCATTTTTGTAATAAATTATTTAACAACCTTCTTGCTAAATTTGGTGTGCGTCATAAGATTGCACTTGGTTACCATCCTCAATCTAATGGTCAAGTTTCGAAATTTCCAATCGTGAAGTGAAACAAATTCTTGAAAAAACGGTGAGTTTTAATCGAAAGGATTGGGCACAAAAGCTCGATGATGCTTTGTGGGCTTATCGCACGGACTTATAAAACACCCTTTGGTATGTCACCGTATCGATTGGTGTTTGGTAAAGCGTGTCATTTGCGGTTGAACTTGAGCATCGAGCTTATTGGGCAATTAAAAATTGAATTTTAACTTGAAAGAGGCGGTGAAAACCGATTACTTCAATTAAACGAAATGGAAGAATTTCGTCAAGAATCATATGAAAATGCCAAAATGTATAAGGAAAAACGAAAAAATGGCATGATCAAATGATTTTGCGGCGTGAATTCTTACCCGCCAACAAGTGTTATTGTTCAACTCTCGATTGAAACTTTTTCCAGGTAAACTCAAATCACGATGGTCAGGACCGTTTGTGGTTGAGCGTGTGTTTCCATATGGTGCCGTTGAGTTAAGAGGAACGATGGGAATTCGTTCCAAGTAAACGGACAAAGATTGAAACATTATTTTGGGAATGAAGCAAGGAAGGTTTTAAATCTTCCACTTGGTGATGAAATTTCTTGAGTCCGAATATTTGAGTCCGCTAACGACTATAAATTTAGCGCTTCTTGGGAGGCAACCCAAGTGATTTTCGTGTGATCGAATTTTTGTGTGATTTTATTTTCTTTTAGTTTGGTGTGTATTTATTTGAATTTTGGTGTGATTTTTGTGTAAATTAATTTGTGTGTGATTTTAAATTAAATTGAAATTTTATAAATAAAAAAAAAAAAAAAAATACGGGCAAGTGACAGAAGCTTTAAAGCCACCTGGCCTATGGCCTTAAATGAGAAAAAGTGAGCAACATGAGACGGAGTGTGCGGGGTATTGCTGGCGTACTGGCTGGCGCTATTCGTGGCAGCCGAGTGATTTCTGGCGGGATAAAGGGCATCGGCCCATTTCTCTTTACAACAACAAAAACACCCCCACACGCTATCTTCTTTCTTCTACAAAAATCCCACCTAGCATTCACTTATACACCATTCAAGTGGGCAATTGAGCAATTTAATCATCAAATTCATCTTCTACATCAATTGGGTAAGTGAGCTTCAATTGTACACCAACTTTCTTCAAATTTTCAAGCTTAGGTTAAAATTGTGGGAATTTTCAATATCATTATAATTTGAATTTCTTGATAAATTCTTGATAAATTGTGATGATATATGATTATATTGTGCTTGAATTGGTTGGTGTTGAAAAATGGGCATGAATTGAATTTCAAATGTGGTGTTCATCTCTTCTTTGCATATATGCCTACAAGGTGTTTGTTAAAATGCCTCAATGAAAAATATTACACCTAGGCATTTGATTCTTGTCATCATTGTGTACTAAAGGTTATTTGATCATGGATTGATGACAAGGATGCATAATTCTTGAGTTATTGCCAAATTTCTAACTCCTAACTCGTATTGTGGTGTATTTTGCTTGTGTTATTTTCGTGTGATTTCCGATCAATTACAATGCCAAGAACAAAGAATGCAAGCAAGGGCAAAAGAGTGGCAAACGTCCGAGGAAAATGTTGAAGATCGTTTTCTTCACTTGGAAAGACAATGATTGTATTATGATACATTATGCTCGAAGAGCATAACGCAGAACGGGGTTACAACGGGGACCGAATGATGGTGAACTTGCACAAATGATACATCGAAGCAATGGAAAAAACTTTGTGCACAACCCGGACCATTCGCACCGAATATAGTCGAGAGTTTTATGCGAATGCGAAGACCAAAAATGGCTATAACTCGGTGGTTTTCATGCATGGAGTAGACACGGTATACACTCATACAACAAAGCGATAAGAGAATATTATGAACTCCCGGAGGTGGATCATTCACCGTATGTCGAATTTATCTCGCAACCACCGAGTATGGAGGAGATTTGTAACACCTTATGTCGGCCTGGAACTGTGGTACGTCATATAAAAGTTGTGGGAGGTGCATGCTTTTCCGCACACGAGTCTTAGTCGATATGGGCGAGCTTGGTACCACTTCATATGCAACAACTTGATACCAACCAAGCATGTTAGTGATGTAACTAAGGAACGAGCTCATCTTCTATATGCCATAGTTACTGACATACAATTCGACCCAGCGGTAATTATTGCAACGTCCCTTCATAACAAAATGCTACAACCAAAAAAAGGGGGACTAATATTACCGAGTTTAATTTGTGGGTTATGTAAAAGAGAGGTGTTAAGTGGGATAGCTCCGAGCCGTTGGAAAATCCTAAGGGACCTATAGATTCGGCTACTATTGCCTCTTATGACGAGTGGGCGGGCGATATGCCTAATCCGAAGGGTGCGGGATATATTCTTGATCCCGAATTTGCTCTACGGCTATTGAGCATGATACTCATGCCCAACCACGTAAATGTAGACACTCCATCGATTCGGCAAGGCGTTCGTTCTAGACGCTCACATCACGATAACAACCCTTCGACGCACTAGTTCGCGAAGTACGAGAATTGAGAAGGGCTTTTGTAGCGGAGCAACGCCCAGAGCGGCACGAGAAGAATATGAGAATGAGCACAACCGAGTACTTGCCCGGATATATAGCGGACACACCCGCAATTCCGATTCCCAATACCACCACCACCGGCCCTATTGCTCATTTTTTCACCACACGACTCCGATGAGGAGTCCTAGGCGCTCCGGCTATCAGGAAAGTTTTCTCACTCTCCATTGAGGACAATGTTCAATTTAAGTTTGGGGGGGTGTAATCTGTATTTGTGTCTTTTGAGTCGTGTCAGAGTCGTGTCAAAAAAAAAAAAAAAAAAATCGAGTTGAGTCGAGTCGGGTAGTTTGTTGAACTATAGAACTACATGACTAAGTAGATTTGTTGATTGCGAGTTGAACTGTCACGAAAGCATGCTTTTAAGTGGTGATCTATATTTTGCTTCATTGATTTCATATTCATGCATAATTCTGTTAACTTATTTGAAAATGATTAATGAAGTCGAGTGTTGCTTGTATGATCCCACCGGATTCTAGAACTTGTTTGATCACTAATTGAGGCGAAATTCTAGGTGAAATAACATAAGGAAATGATTTAGGCCATCTTTGAATAAAAGCTAGAGCCAAAATAACTACCTTTGACGATATAATTTCACTAGTGTCCCCTTTTGAGCCTATTAAACCTGTTCTTTGGCAACCAATTGTTTTTACCTTGAGCTTACATGTGAAAATCCTAATTACCCATCACTCATACACACAAAATGATTGAAGGTTGAGGAGGATGTAATAAGTAAGGTAGATGTTCATTCGCATGAAGTTGCGAGAAAAAGAAATAATGAAACCCCATGTGTTAAAATATGCAAAAGACCAAGTTTGGGGGTCTCAAAAAAAAAAAATTGTTGAAAATAGAGGCTCGTAAAGGAGAATAATTGAAAATTCAACAAAAGTGAAGGTAGCCATGTTGTTTGGCAATTGGTGATTTGAAGAGGTAATTGTGTGTTTGGGTGAATTGAGCCACTTAATCCTAAATTTTCCTACCCGACCCTAAGCCACATTACAAGCTTTGGAAGCCCTATTGATCCATGTGTTATATTAGCTTTACATTAGTGGAGATTAGTGGGAATAACAAGCCTATGGAATCCGGTAGTCATTATCTTTTGATACTTAGAAGTGGATCATCTTGATAACGTTTGATTGCGTAAATCAATTTGAATAATGTAAATGTAATTTTCATGAATATTCAACACTTTTGATCACAATGTTAAAATGCATGCTTGATTGATAGTGAAATGAGTTTTAGACAAATTTTATTGGTTTATGGAGTTTTGTAGTTGCTTGTGTTGTTGTATTGTTTGTCTTTCATTTTGGAGTTATAATTGTTTGAGGACAAACAATAGCTTAAGTTTGGGGGTATTTGTTAAGTTGGTATTTTACCAACTTATTTGAAAGTATTTTAGATTAGAATTTGGTTTTATTTTGGGTGTTTTTAGAGTCTTTAGAGTCCAATTTATTTCAAATAGTGTCGATGAAGAGTCACTACAGATTTGGTAGTCGAGAAATGAAGAAAACGATGAAAAACGGCGCGAAGAAAGAAGAAATCGCGTGTGAGAAACGAAAAAATCGCACTTTGACCCAAAGACGGAGTGAGCTGGCTGCGCCGCCTACTGGTGCCAAGCGCCGTGGCGCGGCGTGCGAGCTGGAAGAGTATTTGGCGCTGCGCAAGTGCCCAACGCCCGGCTCGGCAGCCGGCGGAATAAATGGGCGATGCGGGTGGCGGCTGCAGCTCAACGCCCGTATTCAGCAGCCGGCGACAACTTGATTTGACGCTGGCATTTTGGCGCCGCAGCGCCATCTTAAGCGCAGCACGCCGTGCGATAAAATGGCACGTAATTCTTTGGCGCGCAGCCGCAGCGGGGCGAAAATCCTATGTTCACCTACCCCCTTCGGACTTTTGTGTACTATAAATACCATCCTTGGGGCTTGAAATGAGGGCATCTTGGAACCCTTGGGAAGGCAATAAAAAAGCAGTACTACAAGACAAGGAAGAAGAATTTGAGCACTTTGAGAAGAATTTGGAGAAGAAAGAAGATTGGAGGCTTCTATATCATCTAGAAATAGAGAAGATCCTCAACTCTTGTTCTTATTTTGTTGCTTTCTTCATATCTTGTAAGATGTATTGTTGTATTTTCATGGATTCATTGTCTTTAATCATGAGCTAAACACTATAATTCTAGAGGATTGATGTAATCTATGTTTGAACTTATGTTTTGAGATTGTGGTTTGTCAATCTAGATCTATCAATTTATTTGTGCTATTTGGATCTATTGCTTCTAAATTACTTGATCAATAATTTAGATTGTTTGGTGTATTTGATTTGACACTTGAGAGAGGTAATTGAATACATGACCTTGGAATAGCATAACCAGGATTTCATAGAATTGAGAGATTTGTGAATCCTTTGAAGTCATTTATCAAGATTCATAGCTTTTATTGAGATTTTGATTGGTGATTTTTATAGAGATATTGATTTCCCAATTAAATCTAAAATCATTGACACTTGAGAAAGGGAATGATTATTGTAGAAATCTTGACTTATAAATTGGTAATTGATGATTGATAAACCATATTGACAACATAAGGGATAACTAGATTCATCATACCTCTAGAATTCATTTAATCATTTGGATAAACTCATTGATATTTTCATATTCTTAATTTATTTTTAGAAATTTTAGTATAATCAACTCCATCAATTATTGAATTTCTAAATAAAGTTAGACTACTATATTATAGTACTTAGCAATAATTCGATAATTATTCCCTGTGGATTCGACAACCTTACTACTCTATATTAAAACTTGACACCGTAGACTTGCGGTAAGAAAATTCTCTAACAATCCCAAGCATAGAACATCCGGTTAACTATATCAAAGGTGCCAAGATATTCTCAAAGTTCGATTGCAAACGGATTCTAGCAGATTAAGATGGAGGAAGAGAGTAAGAAGTTTGACTTTCTCTACACCACGGGGACACTATATTTGGGCGTGATGCTGTGGGATTGGCTAACGCACCCCAAATATATCAAAGAAAAATGGATAATCTCTTCAAAGATTATTTTAGTTTCATGTTCGTGTATATTGATGACATACTTATCGCATCAAAGAACATGAAGGAGCATCTCAAACATTTGGAGATATTTTAGGATGTTTGTCTGAAAGAAAGGATTAGTGCTTTGAGGAAAAGAAGACGGTAATTGCTACAAGCCAGTTGAATTTCTCGAATTGAAATCGATGAATGCGGAATTATTCTACTTAATCATATTGTGGAAAAAATACAGGATTTCGGATATCTGTTTGAAAGACAAGAAGCTTGAGTTTTCTTGGAGTTGTTAATTTTTCTTAGGGATGTTCATTAACAATCGGCATATTACGAGGAAGGTGTTTAGCCCGTTGCTTAAAAAAAGATGTAGTATTCAAATGGGAAGATGAACATCAAGTAGGAATTAAGAAACTAAAAGAAGTTTGTAAAAAGCTTCCAAAGCTTGCGATTCCCAAAGACGAGGACGAATTGGTTACATACGCGGATGCCGGTGATGATTGGTGGGGCGGTTCTTACGAAAGTCACACCAAACGAGGAAGTGCCATGCAGATATCTGCAGTGGTTTATTCACCCTAGTGAAGCAACTCGGTGGCATATTAACGAGAAAGAATTCTTTTGCGAGAAAGGCTTTTAAAAAATGGCCTCTATTTTTTGGCTAAAAGTTTACTTTAAAAATCGATAATTCAAGTGTCGAGGCTTTTACGAAAAACAAAATTGAATCAAAACGAGAAAAGGCTCGATTACTTAGATGGCAAGTGAATGTCAATATTATGATTATGATATTGTCATTATAAAATCTCATGAAAATATTCTTGCATTTCTTGACACGAGATGGAAGGACGCATTCTTTGAGGTCCTTAAACGAGTAAGACATCTCAGGAAAACCTGGAGAGTCTAGAAGCGAGATTTTGGGGCGTTATGTCTCAATGCGAGATTCTGCCGGACGACTTCAACAGTGACCGAAACCGTTTCTAATCAAATACGAGCATGATTCGCTCAAGGATAATTGTTCTTAGCGCCGCAAGGCCTCTCTTCCAGCCGCATCTCCTACGGTGCAAAAAGGGGCCGAGAGAGTACGGGGCTCTAACCCGGAGGTTATGGATTCAAGTACCATAATCACAAGTGTTGCGGGTGATGCATCCCCGAGGGTGTACAAATCAGAAGCGAATGTTGAAGCTCCGGTGTCACAACCCGAGTCTTCAAGTCAACCCAAAGACCTGGGGTAAAAGAGGGAGAGTTGAATCTTGGCCACAGACAGCAAATCTAAGGTTCAAATCGACGAGAATAAGAGTTCTCCTATGCGGTATATCGGCAATGGGAGAAACTAGTTACAAGACAAGGTATTAACCCGGAGAAAACAATGGTTGATATCTCAGGAAAGTATCCCGAGTTTGGATGAAACCAGAAGTCATCCAAATGAAGACAGAATGATATACTTTTGGAGCTTTAGCTTCAATCTATACCGTGTCACCAGGATTCCCGAAATTTCAAAATTACCGAAATGGATTGGGGAAGCGATTTACGAGACGGGGCCAATAATCCACACTTGGCCGAGGCGATATTTTGAGGCGTATTTTATCGGTCAACTCACGAACCAAAGAAGAAAGGCTTTAATGAAGCTTTTCATTTCATCAAGCTAAGAAGACCAGGATGGAAATGCTTTAAAATACATTAAAGCGGCTCCAGGAAGAAGGACCGATGTTAGTAGGAGCATTTTTAAGACGAAGCTTCCACCAGGACGAGCATGGGGTCTTTGGGTTTGTCTAATCGAAATGGACAAGGTCAAATATCCATTCAAGTTCTTCCAAAATTCGGCAAATGGATCTTTCCTTTTGAATTCGATGACTGGATCAACCACAGGGTTTGCAGAAGAACTCTTCGAGACCAAAAGAAGAATTCTCTGGGAAAACAAGATTCCAAAAGCAAAGAAACTTACCGAAAAGTCGTAATATGGCACATGTTGGCCGATGGATCGACCAGGATCCGCCAAGCATGCCCTGAATGAAGGAACCCGAGTTTGGGAAAGGTTTTCGACCCAAACCCGACCCGACAAGACCAGGCATTTGGAAAGGACAAGGGCCCACTCACAAAACGCGCGTTTTCCTCGGGGACCACGCAAACCAACTTTTTAGAAGATTCCCCGACAACTTTCACATGGGTGAGTCACGCGGAAGAAAAAGAAAACCGGTGGCGAGGCATAATGCGAGGATATGCGTAAGCGTGGCGTCATAAGTATCATCAAGATTTGGAGTCCGCCTTTCAAGTCCGGATTCGCATCTATAAAAGGCGAGATTTGAAGGAAGCTGAGGACATCGAACATTTCCCTTAGTTTTCTTACAATAAAATCTGAGTGAAAATTTGTAATAAGTTTGAGTGTTTAGTTTTTAAATTTATGTATTTTCGAGTGCAAGCCTCAATAATGAGAGGCTAAACAAGTTTTCTCCTCCCAAAAGGAGATTACTAATGTAATAAATTTTTCTTTAAGTTCTTAATAAAATAAAGGCTTTTGTTCAACATGTGTTCATAGTGTTCTATTGATCTATCCCTTTGAAGAAATACTTTTACGCCTGGAGTAGAAACGAACCAAATTTGTCTTTGAGCCAGTCTTGGGGGGTCGGATAACTTGCGATCATCTTCCCGAGGTGAGGTTGA
This sequence comes from Rehmannia glutinosa, assembly GCA_016081115.2. NCBI lineage: Eukaryota > Viridiplantae > Streptophyta > Magnoliopsida > Lamiales > Orobanchaceae > Rehmannia > Rehmannia glutinosa. Next base: position 5,417,157 of record CM071926.1, read on the forward strand.
ACAGTGAGGAGTCATTTGTCAAACGATCCGGGGCGATAATTTTCCGATGGTGGCGTTGCGAACCACTTAACCGTGCAGTGTTTGGCCAAAAGAGGTATGAATTTTAAGGGATCTATTAATTTTTCGGAAGCATGTTGGGCTCGATATGGTCGTAATGGACTATTTCCATTATTGTGAAGTAAAGTAAGATGGGTCTTTGGAAGAGATTATTCATAAAACATTAGGTAGATGAAATTGAAAGGTTGTTCTAAGAAGGAAACCCGCTATAACAAAGTTAAACCGTTAGAGTTAACGGAAAGGTACCAAATATGATTAATTTTGGGAACATTAGTTACCAATCTTGATTAGGTGGAAAACAGGGGGTATCAAAAGTGAAATTAGGGTATAGATTGGGTATGAAAAATGAAATTATCCCTTTATTTTATTTATTTTTCTTTTAGCCAAAAAGGACAAAAAATACTTTATATAAGTTTTTCCCAAACACTGTGTTAGCTGCGGATTGATATTTCCTATTCCACAATCTTGTTTCATTTAGTATTTGATGTGCGATACGTGTATATGATAATATTATAATTGTATACGTGTCATTCATCCTGTATAGTGGAATATGAATTGAAACAAGATTGTGGAACATGAGACCTGATCCCGCTAGCCGCCGCTAATCGCCCACGTCAATATAAAATGCAAACTACCATTGAATCAGTGCCCCCTTTTAGTAAAGTCCTTCGGACACGCCATATCCCTGGATCTTCTTCTCCACGAAATCCTGCCTGCTTTCCATTCTTACATCCCTATTTTTATCCGCGGGAAACCTAAATTTCTGCTGCATAACATCGGATTCAATTATCCTTGTAATACTGATACCTTACCATCAGTAACCTGTTTTTCTTTCTTTCTTTATTCATTTTTTGTGTTCTTGATAATTCTGGTTTTCGAATGAAATGAAAACTATCAAACGTATAAACATGAAGCCCTATTGTAGAATCTTGTTCCCTTGCAAGAACACACCTCTTTTAGGCGTCCCTTTGTCCAATTCCCCCAATTTTCCATCCACACCCACTAACCATTTGTTTAATTTCCGATTCAGTTACCATAAGTTTCATACTTATTCGCCTGGTGTTTTCGGGTTTAAATCCATTTCCAGCCGATCCCAGAAGCCGAATTCTGCACCCACTTCGACTTGGGGTCAGTCAGGAATTTTCTCGAGCACCTGGAGCTGTAATTGTAGCAAAAGGGCCCATTATTTGGTTGCTAGTGTTGCATCAAATGTCAAAAATCTATCAACATCTGTTGAAACCCGTGTTAACGACAAGAATTTCGAGAGAATTTATGTTCAGGGTGGCCTTAATGTTAAGCCACTGGTAGTGGAGAAAATTGATTTGGATGAGAATGTAGCTGAAAAAGAGGATGATAGGATTGAAGTTGAAGGTCTTGGCAATGATGTGAAAAATGAGAGCTTGAATGAGGCCGAGTGTGTAAAGGTTAGTAAAGAGGAGTCTGAGGTCGAAAAGGAAGCTTGGAGGCTTCTGAGGAATGCTATTGTGACGTATTGTGGGAGTCCTGTGGGTACTTTGGCCGCAAATGATCCGAATGACAAACTGCCTCTTAATTATGATCAGGTGTTTATTCGGGATTTCGTCCCCATCGGCCTTTGCATTTTTGCTAAAGGGTGAGGGGGAGATAGTGAGGAATTTCTTGCTTCACACCTTGCAACTACAGGTAATCTGATTTCCAATCTTGTTTTTGTCTTGTGTTGTATGTGTGTCATATATGCATCGAGTTTTCGCTGTTTTTGTTTTGTTGTTTTATATGGATGTGGATTTTCAACCGTGGAGCTTCGAACTTGATTCGTAAAGAAACATAACAAATTGGATTGAAAATGATAGCTTGTCTTTACTGAATATTTAATTTTTATTTTGTTCAATGCTTCAGTGCTTTCCTTCTCTAAACAGCTCATAGAGATTATTGAAGAAGTAGATATTCACTGCAGTCTGTAGAATGTGTTTTCAAGTTGTAAATCTTGAGTATGATTCATGGCCACTGCAAAATTTTTATACTAAAGGATATAGTTGAGAGTGAGACAGAGAAACAAGAAGAAATAAAGAGGGAAATTGGGAACATATATGAGGAGCCATAAAAATTTAACTTTAAATCATTTCGGCGTTTTTCGATTTGGTCAGGAAACTGTTGTTCTTTCCTTTTCCTAGAGCATTGAAGTATTAAGTTTTTGGAAGTTGAATGTGCTAGAGTAAACCCAATGTGAAAAGTTTAAGAATAGTCTATATACTTTTTATTTTTATTTTTTTAACAGAGTAGACCGTTTAAATACAACTTTAAATCTTGTTGGTGCCAGGGTTTTAGCTCTGAAACTCTTGTACTTACTTTTTCTAGAGTGTTTGAAGCATTATAAGTTATAACATTTTGGATGTCCAGATGTGCTGGAAGACACCTCAATTTATGCTTTTCTTCTTCTTATTTATTTTTAATTCTTTATTATAAGAGAAGACTATTTATCTTAAGTACAAGGAATTTCATTTTAACTTAACTATACGGTTCAACTCATCCTTTAGTTAAGGGTAAATAAATGAAATGAGTAATCCTTGTCCCTGCTCTTTCATATTCCATGTTAAAAGGATTTCATACTTGGATGCGTCCTGCACGATTCAGGTGATAAGAACTTAAGTAATTTTAACTTCATAACTTAAGTGCATGTTATGTTGCAATTGCAACAAAAATAACCTTGAGAGATGCTTTATACGTTTGCTTGAGACGCAGACCACCAATCGTTTCATATTCTCTATGCGGCAATATCGTCGAACACTATCGTTACATGAGTTTTCTTTGCGTTGATTGCACATTAGCCACTTTTGTATCTTAAGGGATATTCTCTTCTGATGACACATTGCATGATTAACAGATACTAACATTAAACTCATGAATAAGGCAAGTAAAAATGATCTTTGATCAGGCATCTCTTTCATGGTTTTCCATGATTTTCTAATTAATCATTCTCGTGGAGTGCAGTTGGTGAGTGATGTGGTTACTTCATTCATGCTAACTCCTTTTCTCATATGCCCCTCATTGTTCCTTCAAATTTCTTATGTCGCATCATTGTTTCGTAGAGTTGGGAGAAAACTGTGGATTGCTACAGTCCTGGACAAGGGTTGATGCCAGCAAGTTTTAAAGTTAGAACTGTGGCTCTAGATGATAATAAGTTTGAAGAAGTTCTTGATCCAGATTTTGGGGAGTCAGCTATTGGCCGTGTAGCACCTGTGGATTCTGGTATGCATATTTCATTTCTGTAATTATAATGCCACTGGTTAGTGGACTCTTTTCTTTTGGTTTCCCCCTGTTCATTTCAAATTGGTATTACTTTTGTCTATCGAAGAACCCTGGTCCAAATCTAATATATAAAGGTTTCAAAACTTAGTAACTTCAATTTCAGATATTATTTATGTAATGTTGCAAAAATTCTCGATTTTATGTAGGACTCTGGTGGATCATCTTATTGCGGGCCTATGGCAAGCTTACTGGTGACTATGCATTACAGGAAAGAGTGGATGTTCAAACAGGAATAACACTTATTATGAACCTCTGCTTGTCTGATGGTTTTGATATGTTTCCTTCTTTACTTGTCACTGATGGCTCCTGCATGATAGATCGGCGGATGGGTATTCATGGTCATCCCTTGAGATTCAAGTAAGTTTATTCTACATATGCAGGAGCCAGTTAAACTTTACTTGTTAGTTCTTAGCAGCTTCGAGGATGGGAGTTTGGGGATGTAAAGTTTAACTGGCTGTTTAATTTTCTGTGTAGAAGAATAAACCCTCTCCCTATGACCAGACATGTAATTTTTGAAAATCTTGATATGTTTTTCCTCCTTATTTTCAATATAATAGTAGTTTCTATTCTTTATACTGGATCAATGGTGATTAAGTTTACAAAAGAAAACTCAATACATTTTTCTCGTTCGCATTTAAGAACAAACCCCAAGGTGCCGATTTCTTGACAGGTCTTCAAAAGAGATTTTTATACTGACATTTTCAAAAATCAAACAAATAATGTAAAGAAAAGCTTCTTCTATTCCAAGTTTGTGCTGTCACAATGAGCCTCTTCTTTTAACTCCAAATCATTTACCTGAAATATTTATAATTGCATTGAGGTCATTGTGAGTTTAATGGATGATTATATATGATAATTATTTTTTCTTGATCTATGTCTAGGTTGCGGTTTGTATAGGTGTCCGAAATTCTGGATTAAATAGAAGGAAAACCAAAATTAAATTGCTATCCACCCAGCTCCTTTTGAAATCCTTTTAAATAGAAGAAAATGCTGAGAAAATAATAGCTTAGGTGGGGATTGAAATCCGTAGTTCCAATATTTTCTTGGACAGAGTGTTTGATTAGACATGGTGCCCTCTACCTTTATGCATTTATAAATTTTGATCCTTAGGTTTCACAGGCTTTATAAAACTGGGGCGTGGAATATACTTCTCATGAGTATCAGCAATTTGCGTGTGTTGAACAAAGCACTTCACATTTTTCTGGCTGGGGAAACTTCACCGTAACCATACATGCCTGACATCTTTTATTTTGCAGTCATTATTTTACTCGGCTCTTCGGTGCTCACGGGAGATGCTTGCATCAGACGATGGATCCAAGAATTTGGTGAGGGCCATCAGTAATAGACTCAGTGCATTGTCATTTCACATCAGAGAATACTATTGGGTTGATCTGAAGAAAATCAATGAAATCTACCGTTACAAGACCGAGGAGTATTCAACAGAAGCCACTAACAAGTTTAATATATACCCTGAACAAATTCCTCATTGGTTAATGCATTGGATTCCTGAGGAAGGTGGTTATCTTATTGGCAATCTACAGCCAGCTCATATGGATTTTAGGTTCTTCACACTTGGAAATCTGTGGTCCATAGTATCATCTCTGGCTACTCCGAAACAGAATGAGTCTATATTGAATCTGATTGAAGCCAAATGGGATGATCTTATTGCTCAGATGCCTCTTAAAATATGTTATCCTGCTTTAGAATCGGAAGAGTGGCGAATAATCACTGGAAGTGATCCAAAGAATACGTGAGTGCCCACAACAGCTTCTCCGCTATATTTCGATCATATAAATGCAGCTTTTATTTTACTAGAATATATATATATATATACACACGTAAATATATATCTTCTCTGTTTATATGCAAATATCATTTAGAAGTGGTTGCTAAACTGAGTGGCAAAAAACTAATTTTCTGATATCAATGGACTTTTGCAGGCCTTGGTCGTATCATAATGGTGGATCCTGGCCCACACTTTTGTGGCAGGTAAGAATAACTTTTTTGTCCTAAATCTTTTATAAGTAATGAACATTTAAAGATTAATTACAAAATTACCCGAGTTTATAGTCTAATTTCAAAAAAAAAACCAATTAAGGGGTACTTGTTATTTTGAAAGATAACTAGAGGTTTTTGGTAAATTGGCTAAACCTAAGGGATAGTTCTTGTAATTATCCCTTTGTGGAAAATATCGGAGAGGGATTCCTTATGTGAAGTCCATGGCTAACCGAGGAAAGTCTATTTATCTCCCGTTGAGCTTAGTTGAGTGGATTGGAGATGGAGATATTAATCACGAATTGATGAATTTGCCTTTCAACCTTTTGGACGAGTGTGTATTTGGACTCTTCTTGACGATTTCCCTTTTGCTCTCCCAGTTCACATTGGCATGCATGAAAATGGGTAGGACGGATCTGGCAAAGAAGGCAATTGATATAGTCGAAAAAAAGGCTTCCTCTGGATCGCTGGCCTGAATATTACGACACAAGAAACGGGAAATTCATAGGAAAGCAGGCCCGACTTTATCAGACATGGTCCATCGCAGGATATCTGACATCAAAGTTGCTGTTAGAGAATCCAGAGATGGCTTCCCTTTTATATTGGGACGAAGACTACGATCTTCTTGAAATTTGTGTTTGTGCTTTGAGCAACTCTACCCGCAAAAAGTGCTCTCGTTGGCTAGCCAAGTCTCAGATTCTAGTCTGATGACCGAAACGATTCTTTGTACGAAAGTATACCAATTTGATGTACAGATGATAGTTTTAGGAGTTTTTCAGGAGTTATATTTAGGCTCAAGTCCTACACAAGTAGGTTTCACACAGTTCTAAATAGGATGTGAAAATAAACGATGTATTTGGGGGCCCTGGATTTTTTTAAGGGTGACCTATTAGTTTTATGTATATGTACTATAGATATTAGCTTAATAGCTACAAGATAAATTTCATATTGATGTACCTGCTGATACAATACAACATATGAAACTAAGAATTTTGTTTGTGACTTGTGTAGTGTAATAATAGAGTACTTGGTGTTGCATTTTGTGTCACATTTTTGAAAAAAACATTTCAAAATTTCCATAAATATGTGTTTGTTGCAACACGAGATGTTCATATCTAATAGGAACAGCATAATTGAAGTGCAAACTAAGTGGAATTATGAATCATTCGATATGCATGTAAGTTATTATGTATAATTACAAAAGTTGCTCTGAGTTTTAGTCTTAATTACAAAAAAACTCTAATTATCTTTTAAAATTATAAACACTCCCTTTAAGGTATTACAAACATCCATTAAAACTTTGTATTTACCTCCCATTTCCCCTTTTGAGGGTGCAATTTGTAAAATAGAGACAAATGTAAAGGAGAATTTGTAATTGTAAGAGGTAACTGAGTTTTCTTTTTAAAGCAGGCTAAACCTAAAGTAGTTTTTGTAATTATCCCTACGTAATTATTCATGAGTTAGTTTTTGACAACTTTATCGGATAATGTTTACATGTTTGATGTAACACTTTCTTGAAATGAAAAGATGCAATAGTTTTCTTATGTCTATTTCTTCCAAATAATTAGAATTGCTTCCTGTGTGTCTCCTTAAACTTTTAGGTGGATCTGTAATACTATATATTGAATTTTTGCAGCCCTAAACATTTTTCAATTCATTGGCATTCTCATATTTTGGTGGGATGTGTTGGAAATAAGATATGTTTTATAAAATAAAAAAATATATTTTTAACATCTAGAATTTTGTGTCAAATTAAATTGAACTCATTATTCTAGGCAGGGAGAGGGAGTATATAGCATGGTCTTATTGCTGAATTATTCACCATGGTCCCTAGTTAGATCATAATATTTATCAGGGATAATCACACAAATCCGCCTAAGGTTCGGGCTAACGACAAAAAGCCCAGAGATTTACGGAAATTACAAAAGGAACCTTTAGGTTTGATTCATCTTACATTTTCCCCCTCATATGCAAAAAATATTTCAAAAACTCCCATAATATTTATCAAAATATTAGAGTTACCTTTTTAAATTTAAGACACTATTAAACCTTAAGGAGTTGTTTTAATTTTCAAAAACCTCTTGTCTTTTTTTGTAATTAGCCCAAATATTAGGGGGCTAATTGTAATTATCCCTATTTATTAGAGTTAAGATACTATTTACTAGAGTTAAGATACTATTAAATTTAAGATACTATTTATTATTAACATGGTCTTCTTTAGGTATAGAAAGATTAGAAATCCTAAACGGACTAAAATTTAAAACTAAACTATGATAATAATAAATATTATAATAGATGAAACTAAAGAAAATAAAATTAATAAGAATCATCTCATCACATTCAATTGCCAGTTGTAGCCCGATGTATTAGGAATGACATCAAGAAAACTAGTCCATCTCCCACATATCGCTCCAAGAATCCACAACTCTCTTTGGTATCATACGCTAAACTCCTGGACCCTCTCCAAACCACCATTTTTGCCGAAACCTCCTTCAGTCCTAGCCACTAATGTCATCAAATCATACTTCGAAACGGGACTCGTCAGAGAAGCTCGTTCACTGTTCGACGAAATGCCTGACCGAGATGTGGTTGCTTGGTCGGCAATGATCAGTGGGTACACCTCATGCAACCTCCATATGAACGCGTGGACAGTGTTCGGCGAAATGCTTAGAGATGGTGCAGGCGTGCAACCTAACGAGTTCACCTTCTCTAGTGTGCTCAAGGCTTGTAAAAGCATGAATTCACTTTCTTGTGGCGCCTTGGTTCATGGGTTGGCGGTTAAGCACGGAGTGCTTGGGAGCATTTACGTTGCGAATGCGCTTATGGACATGTACGGCACGTGCTGCGATCGTATGGACAGAGCCTGTGCTGTTTTCGAGGAGATTGGAGTTAAGAACTCGGTGTCGTGGACTACTTTGATTGCTGGTTATACTCACCTGGGAGATGGCCATGGTGGGCTCCAAGTTTTTAGACAAATGTTACTGGTAAGTATATAAATTTTGCATTTCGTTCGTAATATTTTTTGGATTGTGTGAGATTACAATTCACTGATAAGCCACAAATATGATCAAGTTGCAAACAATTTTTAATAAACATGAGTTTGGTTCTTTCTAATGATTTTGATGAGTGATCATATTTTCATGCTTTGATCTGAAAATTGTTGCTTTATCTTAATGTACATGCTGTCATCTATTTATGCCTACAGGAGGATGCTGAATTAAATCCTTTTAACGTTTCAATTGCTATTAGAGCTTGTACTTCAGTTGGCTCAGAACAGTACGGCAAGCAGATACATGCTACAGTATTCAAGAGTGGGTTTGAATCCAGTATTCCTGTAATGAATTCCATGTTAGACATGTACTGCAGGTGTATTGGTTTGAATGAAGCAGATCGATGCTTTCATGGGATGAAAGAAAGAGATATAATCACTTGGAACACAATGATTGCAGGATACGAGAAGTCAAATCCACATGAGGCCCTCAACCTCTACTCGAGCTTGAGTTTGAAGGTCTCACCCCAAATTGTTTCACATTCACCTCAGTTATAGCTGCTGTAGCTAACATGGCGGTTTTGGGGGTGGGAGAACAGGTTCATGGAGGGATTATAAAAAGAGGCCTCGTAAATGACTTAGGAGTGGCCAACGCTTTGATTGACATGTATGCTAAATGTGGAAGCATTATTAATTCATGCAAAATTTTCAACGAAATGCATGGTAAAAATGTTGTCTCGTGGACCTCTATGATGGTTGGATATGGTAGCCATGGTCATGGAAAGGAAGCTATTGAATTGTTCGATAAAATGGTTCAATCTGGAGTTAGGCCCGATCGGATTGTGTTTGTTGCAGTTCTGAATGCTTGTAGTCATACTGGACTTGTTGATGAGGGTCTAAAGTACTTCAAGTCAATGGTTAGTAATTACAATATAACCCCAGATCAAGAAATTTATGGGTGTGTAGTGGATTTGCTGGGCCGTGCTGGGCGAGTTAAAGAAGCGTACGAGCTGATAGAATCTATGCCGTTTATGCCTGATGAGTCTGTCTGGGGAGCATTTCTTGGAGCTTGCAAAGCACATAAGCTTGCAGAATTGGGGAAGTTAGCTGCAAGTAGGGTGTTAGATTTGAGGCCGAGCGTCGCAGGGACATATTTGGCATTGTCGAACATATATGCGGCCGATGGCAAGTGGGGAGATTTTGCGAGGATAAGAAAGTTATTGAGAGGAATGGGAAGTAAAAAAGAGGCGGGTAGAAGTTGGATTGAGGTTAGGAATCAGATTTACAGTTTTGTTGCAGGGGATAAGTTGGGTTCGCATATTGAGTGGGTTTATGAAGCGGTAGATATGTTGGGCATACACATGAAAGAAACGGGATGTAATAATCCTGATTTACAATGCTTAATAAGTGATTTTGAGAAGATGGAAATTAAAGATGAGCAGTAATTGGGAAGCATTTGAGATGATGATCATATGATTGTGGCTTGAACAAGAAGTGATTTTTAGTGTAGAAATTTTTGGTTCTTGTTGTGGAGCTTAAAGTGTTTATGATCGACTTCGAAGGAAGACAGATCCCATTCTTTTAATTCTTTTCCTCAATAGAGGACATAGGTCTCAATGAAGGGTCGGAACGAAAATTGAAACAGCCCAGTGCTTGACTAAATGATCGAAACTGACCTGCAGGTTTTTGTTGTATGTTGTTAAGTAGGTACGTAATTTTTTTTTTCCTGATTATATTTGTACAAACACAGTACCATAGAGGAGCAACATGACTAAATTAAGTCGATACGATGCATCAAAGATTTTATTGTGCCTTGTAAACGCGATCAAGTTTCTTATGAAGCCAATGCAATTGTTGCTCTGGTTACTGTCTTATTTTAGTTTCAGATAAAAAAAACTTAACAGGTATCTTAGCCATTGAATGCATGTGTAAAAATGATAAACCATTGTGTTTCACTATAGAGATGACTGGGAAAACATTTAAATCTGGCATAGATCTGGGCAAACCAAGTGATTTTGGCTGGATTCTTGACTTGGATTTTGTGCAGCTGCAAATGAGTACATTTTAAATAGATGTATAACTTTGTTAATAGCAGTCAATATGTTAGAGAGGCTTTATTTTCTATTAATCTGAATGCAATCAGCAGTTTCTTTGATCTAAAGTGCTATTGCAAGTTTTTGAATCTTAGACAGGGAGAGCAACATTAATCTTGTAAAAGTTGATAAAACAAGATAAAATTTAAAAGAAGATTACTAATGCATGAACTTGATTAAGAAACCAAAAGAATTATAAGTGAAGAAAAGTTACAATCCTACATAAATGTGGTGCTAAGGCTGTTAAATTATAGATACATGATGGCTAGCACAACGGATCAAAAGTTACAAAGCATGTCGGACTATTGTTGAGGTGATTATGAAATAGAGTTTATTACATAATTTCTGGTGAAATCTTTGCTCTAATCTGCCAAGAGAAGGTTCATTGCTGCAAATATTACTGAATGCCACACCGGAATATCCTTCGAGCCCCAATGCTGCTTGCTGCAAAATGAACACGATAATAAATGGCTAATACACACACATGCTGGAAACATATCAGGAATTGGTTTAAAAAGTCGGGTTTTCTTACCCCTCTCCTCTTCCAAAAAGAAATATTCGGACAGAGATGATTGATGTATGAATCAAGTCCAGTCTTTCCTGCTTGTGCTATATCTTTGATTGGAGTGAAGGATGGACTTGAATTTTGACAATTCGATTGAATGGTTAAGGCCAAATTAAGCGCCTTTCATAAACCATGTTTGATCTCCTCCATCTCTGCCTTGGTGCTTGCAACCTATGTTACCACCTGTATTTGGCAGATAGTTAGAAGATAGAGGCTTATCCGAAAGGCCGTCAATGGAAATGTTTATGCATAACAGATTGTATGAAGAAAATTAAGGGGGAAATTTGTGAAATAACAGAGAGAAATTTTCCTTTCTATTTTAAAGCATTGAGCTGATAATGCAAAGTAGTATTATCAATTTCTGAGCTATAGAAGGTGCATTGTTGATTGAAGTTAGCAACTCGACAGCATTTAGTTTTTAGCTGGCTGTGAGATGCATGCCCAACCCATAAACCCCCTTTTGATTTGCACTGGGAGCGAGTACAATGATTCTCATTTTTGAGCACTAAGGAAATTTTAAGTCAACATTGTCCGCCGAAACATACTAGTAAACTTAAGTAATCATAAAAATTAACAAGGCATAAAATGCAAAATATAAGTACCTGCCACAATAATCAGATTCTGACTAGCATAATTGAGACGGCCTGAAAGCCTCCATACATATAATAATCTTTTGTAGATTGTTGAACCAGATTCCAGATGGTAATTTCATCCTCCTTGTCAACCTACAAGTAATCGAGTAAATGTACCAGCAGAATAAATGAACCCACATGCAGGAGGAAAAGTGCTGAGCACCTTAGAAAAGCTGCTTAGACTAAAAAAGCTGTTTCCAAATAAAGTTCCAAAACATGTGCATTAACTCGTGCAATCGTGTCGACAGCGGTCAAGATTGCAGCATTCAGAACCTATTTGGACTCGCATAAAGCTGAAAATATACACCATTGTATTTTATTTTTTTCATTTTCGTCTCATCGTTGTATGATATTCTGCTACCAATAATCCATGCAAGAACAAGAACCATTTCTGAAATGGTGAAACCGTGCCGATCCCTAATCACAATCTCACGATCAAAAGCTTTAGAGACCAGTTTCGCCGCTGCATGACAATCACTACAGATTCTCAAATTCTTAATTATTCTAATCGGTGTTGGTGCACTCGTCGCCACAAGACCAAATGCAATCGCAAGCTTCTCACTATGTCTAAACAGATTCGTCTCTTTCTCCTCCTCATCGATATCAAGTAAAACCTCAGTCGTACCGGGCGCGTAACCCATTCTCTTCAATCTCCGAACCATTTCTTCCAACATCCCCTCTATTTCCTCAATCCGAGGGTGCGATTTATCCCCGGCAAGAAACTCGTGCACGACGCCGTCGGATTCGATTATACTGCATCCCGGAGTTTTAACGACACCTTGCCGCGTCATGATCCCTCTGATCTCCGAGACATCCGACCAATTACCTTTTGAAGCGTATATATTTGATAATAATACATGAAATCCATCGTGCTCGGGCTGAAGTTCAATGAGTTTCCTCCCGATTTTCTCTCCCATTTCCTTGTCGCCGTGTTTCTTGCAAGCTCCAAGAAGAGCACCCCAAGTGGCAACGTCGGGTGCCATAGGCATAGTGTCGATTAGTTCCTCTGCTCCCTTCAGAAGCCCTGCTCGACCGAAAAGATCAACTAAGCATCCGTAATGTTTAATGTTCGGTTCGATTTTGTATTCCTTCACCATAGAATCAAAATATTGGCGCCCCTCTTGTACTAAACCCATATGCCGACACGCGCCAAGAATTGCCACAAACGTTATTTCATTTGGCACTACTTTGTGTTTTTTCATTTCTTCAAACATCTCGAGCGACCTTTCGACTTGGCCGTTCATGGCCAGGCCAAGAATTAAAGCATTCCATGAAGAAACCCCTTTGTCTTCCATCCCATAGAAAACCTCCATAGCGTTATCCACGCTTCCACATTTCATATACATGTTAATAAGAGTTGTACCAAGAATTATATTCACCTTCAGCCCATTTTTCCGTATGTAAGCATCTAACCACTTGCCTTGGTCGAGGGCAGCAAGTTGAGTACAAGCTGAAACCACACTGACCAAAGTGGTTTCGTCAGGCTTAACACCTTCACGAAGCATATCATGAAATAATGCTAAAGTCTCTGAGAACTTATCGAATTGGGCGTAACCCGATATTATTGAACTCCATGAGACGACGTCTTTCTCAGGCATGCTATCAAATAATTCCCTAGCTTTCTCAACCAATCCACATTTAACGTATCCAGATATCATAGAGTTCCAAGATATTAAGTCCAAGAAACAACCATTATTAAACAATTTTTGCGCGGCCAACACATCCCCACACGTGGAGTACATGTGAATCAAAGCGTTTTGTAGATTTACGTAAGATTCCAAACCAGTTTTTATAACCAAACTATGAACTAATTCCCCTATTCTTAAATTCAATAAATGAGAACAAGCAGAAAGCACAGCCACAATAACCACCTCATCTACACGAATGCCATTCTTATACATAGTCAAAAACACATCTAAAGCCTCTTCGTACAACAAATTCTGCTCGTAACAAGAAATCAGTGCAGTCCACGAGACCAAATCCTTCTCCTGCAGCTCATTAAACAATTGACACGCCTCACTCACTTTGCCACTCTTACCCAACAATACTATCATAGAATTTGACGCAATGACATTTCTTTTAGGCATCTGAGCATAAATTAATTTTGCCTCCTCAACACATCCCCCTTGAACATATCCAGCCAACATTGAATTCCAAGAAACCAAGTCCCTCAGAGGACTTCCATCAAACACCTTCCGAGCATCACCCACGTGCCCACAGACACTATACATATTTATCAAATTGTTCACCACATAAACATCACCCTCAAAACCCATTTTCACCACATGATCGTGCACCTCTCTCCCCTCGAATTCGGAGAAACCGAGAGCGCAGCCCTGAATCAAGATGGGGTAAGTATAATTGTCAATGCATAAAAAAGCATTCTTTAACATTGATTTGTACAGAATGATTGAATCATGCACCCTATTTCCTTGCGCAAAGGCTCTCAACATTGTGTTCCAGATGAACCCATTTGAGTTCTCAATGTTTGTGAAGATTTTGTGAGAATAATCAATGTGGATGAAGTGTGAGTCGGTGGAAAACTTGAGGATTCTGCTAGCAGCATAAGTGTCCTTGATTAGCCCAGTAAAGACCATTTGACATAAAATCTGATTGAAGATCTTGAGATTTTGACATTGCAAGAAAAGAGTGTCCAAATCTGAGCAAGTTATTGTTGTTCTTGAAGTGGGTTTTAGGTTGAGAGATGATTTAATAGCTGAAAATGCATTTATCTTCGCTGAACTCATATATGCGAATCTTTAGGCAAATGAAACAGGTATTTCGCCTAATCAACAGTCGGAACTTAGAAGAGTTGGGCGACGAGGAGATAGAGAGAGACTCCCAGCTTTTTCTGGTTTGAATTCGCGCCACAAATTTTCTTAATTCTTGAATACTACTAGGGTGCGAATTAACCGTTAAGGCCGTCCAAGCTCATTTCTATTTGGGCGCTATTTAAGACTCCTATTTTGATGAGTATACCCAAAATACACTAGTCCCACTTTTTCAATATGGTACAATTATTAAATACATTCCCTTTTTTACAATCTTAGGTGCCATGATGGTACGATGGACATTTTTACCAACATGCCACACAGATGATGACATTTTCACCATCACGCCGTATTGCGACGGCAGTTCTCGACCCTGGGGTAGACTAAGTGGGCATTGGCCAAGGGCCCCCAATTTTGGGGGTCCAAAATTTATGTATATGTATAAGTATATATATAATAATATATTGTATAAAGTTTTGTAAGTGTGAATGTGAGTTGGGCCATCAAAAAAAATAGTTGGGCTACTAAGTAAAAGTGTTTGGATTGAGCCTATTACAACATCTTATTGTTTTTACCTACTTTCACATTAAAATTAGAAGTTACAAACTCAATTTTCAATTCTCAAAATTATCGAAAGTCTTTCTGTTAGTCTGCTGGAAACCAAAAAACAAAAAATCTCATTAAATCTTCAACAATTAATCTCATTCCACACAGATAATCACTAATCAGATTTGAGGGTTATCATATGAATATTGTTTTATGGTTTCTTGATCATATGGTAATACTGCATTAGTTAAACCACTTGGAAAAAAAACATTTTTAATTTTCTTGTGTATTGTTTCATGATTTGTTTATAATTGTTAATTTTTGTTCTTATTTCATGTCTTTGATCTTAATTTTTTTCCCTGCAGATTTGAAAGGCTTATAAAAATGCTAGAATATCTAGATTTTTTCTATGATTATTTGATACTTATTTTTTCTTGTATATATGCAAGCGTTGCATTCTTTTAATACGTTGGATGATGACAATTGAAAAATTATTTGGTAGAATTCTTACTTTTATACTTATATAGAGCCCCCCCCCCCCCATTTTTACTTTTTGACTTGGGCCCCCGAATGGTCAGGGCCGACCCTGACGATGGATGATGGCATTTTTGTCATCATGCCATATGGCACGATGGCACGATGGATGTGGCACGATGTCACAATGATTTTTTTGTCATAGCGCGTGATCGTATGTTGTCGACCGCTACTATGCGACAATATTTTTCAATCGAAAATTTGAGAAATAACATATTTTATGCTATAAACTAAGAATATATATTCATTATTTGGGGATATTAATACTTCATTGTTCGAATCTTCAATAATTTGTAATGTATTCGTAAGACATAATCATTCTCATTTTATTTTCAGTTTTGCATAAGTGTATACACAGTTTTCACATTTCTGTTCGATAAGAGCCTTGAAATTTGTAGTGCTGCTATTTCAAGGACGTAACTGTTGTATCTTTGGGGATAACACGTCTGTTCCGTCAGCACTATATGAGACATGTTTATCTTGTAGATAGAGTTCTACTCGCCTCAGCTTTTTCTACAATTTTTCCTTTATGTTCCATTGTAATAGATAGCTCTTGTACTCTCCAGTTTACAGAAATAGACACTTCAATTTCAACAATAATTTATAAAAAGTAATGATTGAATGTGATTAATAATTTGAAAAATAAGAGAGAGTAAGTAATATATTTGTGATATAATTGTATAATAATGATTTGTGATATTTTATATTAAAAAATGATTTGACGTGATGATGATTGAAAAGTGAGAATGAATGAATAATATATGTTTTATATTTTATTTACAAACAATTGCATCTACAATTTAAGGATAATTTTGCATGTTGGTTGATGAGATAAGCCGTGATAATTTTAAATTATTGGCAAAAATTTGCGTAAGACGGTCTCACGGATTTAGATCCGTGAGACGGAGCCCTTACACAAAGTTTTAAAGGTTTTTTTTTTCGCATTTTATTTTTCTTAGGGTTTATATTTGTTTTTTAGGGTTTATTTTTTGTTTTTTGGGTTTATTTTTTATTGATTTGGGTTTTTAGGATTTTTAGTTTTTTAGGTTTATTTTTTATTTTTGGGTTTATTTTTGTTTTTCGGGTTTATTCTTCATGGTTCATGTTTTTAGGGTTTATTTTTGTTTTTTCATGGTTCATTATTATTTTTAAATTTATTTTCATGGTTCATGTTCTCAAGACGGAGCCCTAAAGAGGTCCGTCTCACGGATTTAGATCGTGAGATCGTCTCACAAGAGACTTGCTCTAAATTATTTGTTGAATTACCAAATATAGAAGAGCAAGTCTCTTGTGAGACGGTCTCATGGATCTAAACGTGAGACGGACCTCCTAAGTGCTTTCGTCTTGAGAACATGAACCATGAAAATAAATTTAAAAATAATAATGAACCATGAAGAAACAAAAACCCTAAAAATATGAACCATGAAGAATAAAACCCAAAAAACAAAAATAAACCCAAAAAATAAAAAATAAACCCTAAAAAAACTAAAAATCCTAAAACCCAAATCAATTAAAAATAAAACCAAGAAACAAAATAAACCTTTAAAACTTCACAGAGAGCTCCGCCTCACGGATCTAAACCGTGAGACCGTCTCACGCAAGTTTTTGCCAATATAGAAATAATATCATGAGATGAGCTGAATCTTCCTGCAAATGTTGTCCCTTCTGATATAAAAATAAGTCTAAATGATTCGTCTCATGTACAAGATAATTATATTGGCGATGAGGAAAATGCAACAGATGATAAGTATGTTGATGATGATAAAAATAAATTAATGGATGATAATGATGATGATGGTGATGATGTAGATGAATGTGGAAACATTAATCACAATGATTAGGTATACAATTGACGTGTTTTAGTTATAGTTCGTTATCTTGTGCGGAACATTTAGATTTATAGTAGATACAATTTTATCATTTATTATTCATTTATTGATGTACTTGAACTAAATCAAAGTATAAATCATGCCGGACCCTCTAGCCACGTGTGCATGTTCGTCTGGTGAAAAACAATCACTACACGAGATTTTTTTTTTTTTTTTTGTCGATCCAGAAAGATCCCCACACTCAACCAAAAAGATGCACCCACATCGTTCTTCTACTATGGGACATCCGTCCTTCCTGGGATGGTCCTAATCTTCTCAGGGGAGGAGGGCAAACCCAACCCCAAAACTCCGCAGTAGTCGTGATCGAACACGAGACCTCGGGGTTGCAATTGCAACCCTCGCCCACTGACCCAACCCCGGGGTTCACTACACGAGAATTCACCTAGCTTACCCTTGCACTGTGTTGACGTGCATTTTGGTCAACAAGCAAAAATATGTAAAGATGTAATACGTGGAAATGGAAATAAGCTTTGATTTGGGGCTAATTTCGCTTTTTATTTATAATTCCGAGCGGGAAGTTTTCGTCGGTTTTTGCGTATAAATGAGAAGTTTTACAAGCGTTTTCTCTAATATTTCTCTCTTGTTCTTTTCCTCATAAATGAGGCCCTATTTCTACCCATCTCATTAGTGGGCTTTTAATAACCACTATTACACTTAACACTTAAGTAATAAAAAGGGACACTTGTCCTTCGCTGAGCACGCATGCAGGCCAAGTGTTTGCCACTTGTCGATTCATCTGGTTGTCGTGTTGATAAGTGTCAGCTTACTCATGCTAATGATGCACTTAGTCTTTCTTAATTGGATGGTTATCATTTAAATTTCCCGCCAAGATTGGGCTCGGGGAACCGAGCCCACGATCGTCGGACGCCATCGATTCTTGGCGTCATCGACGCCATCTTCTCGGTCGCGTGGGTCCCATGCATACATCCATGTGCTGAATGACCACGTAGACTAATTTGCTGCCAGCTCGGCTCGGGTGTCATCACACTGCTAGTTAGGTAGTTTTAAATTATTGAGTCATTTTCTGTCTTTATCCGCTTCTGTCAAATATTTAAAACTAAAAACTTTCATAAGTGTTCATGAGCTCAGGAAAATGTTAATATAAATCAATAAGTTTTTGTGTGTATGGCATTTCCGATCTTGTCAATAAGAATTGGTGGTTTAAGTTAATTAATCAACCACACATTTCTATAAGGTTTTGAAATGCTTATACTAATAGAAGATTTAAGCTCAAAGACACCTACTAAACATAAAGACTTAATTTTTGATTGCAAATATCACTAAGTGGGGAATTTATAAGATAATTAGTAATATGTATAGCTAGTTGCCCCACTCCCACAGTCCAATAAGAAGATTTTGAAAGTTTTATAAGGAGATACACACCAAACAAGTTAATTTGATTGGTGGAAAATCTGGAGTGAATCTTCCAAATTTGCAAATAAAAATTCTTGGTTTGACCTTTGTATATAAATAAAATTTAGTGGTCAAATGATGGTACTTGGGAAATTCAGCATTTAGGCATTAAGTTATAAAACCACTTAAATATTAATTCGGTATTTAATATAATTTTCTTTTAAACGTTAATTAATGACAGTGAATATCCGCGTCTACCTGTCCAATGGACATCCTCAGGTCTCCATTGACTACAAATAATCTTAAATTCAGTTATATAATTTCAAATTTACAGTATCTATATATAAATACGTAAGCTTCGGTTGACTTTTTATAATCTTGAAATTTACAGTATCTATATATAAATACGTAAGCTTCGGTTGACTTTTTATAATCTTGAACTTTCTTTGAGAGAATAATCTTGATATTAAGTACATGCATATGATTTTAAATTACAGTAGATTATATATATATGCTTATTAAATTCTAAGATTTTGCACTTATAAATGATAAAAACCTTTTCCTCAAAAATAAAAAGTAAAACCTTCATTAATATACACTACAAGAAAATTCCAGTTTACCGACATAAATGATTTT
The DNA here is from genome assembly GCA_016081115.2 of Rehmannia glutinosa. Taxonomy (NCBI): domain Eukaryota; kingdom Viridiplantae; phylum Streptophyta; class Magnoliopsida; order Lamiales; family Orobanchaceae; genus Rehmannia; species Rehmannia glutinosa. Next base: position 5,436,502 of record CM071926.1, read on the forward strand.
GACTCTAAATTTTACAATTACCTACAGAGTACCTATAGAAAAAAAAATCATTTTACCGACAGATTTTCTGTAGGTATTTACTAACAATTTTAGATTCTGTAGGTAAATATTTTACTCTACAATGATTTTACCTACACTTTACAAATTTTTTTAATACTTACCTATAAATTTTCTAGGGTTTTTTTTTCTTATAGTGATGATTGAGAACATGTCTTGGTTGTTGTTCTAAAGAAGATTGATGCTCTGTCGTATATAGGCTCACTCCATTACGACGTTCTTGAATTTCGATAATGTTACCCGACCAGTTCGATCGATTTAACCGGGAACTGGTCACATGTCCGGTCTGATTCTAAATTAAAACCGAGTGGCTAAAAATTCATTGCCACCTGGTCAAACCCGGTTCAATCTTTTTAAGCAAAATGTGATTTTTTTTATTTACAAACGAAAAAGTATTTGGTAAATTTACATATAACTTTTCCTTATATTCGATTTATACATATATTTGGATGTTATCATTAACTAGTGTACTAACCCGTGCGATGCACGGAAGATATTAAGCTAAACCATATGATATGTGAATCAAATGTTGTCTGCTTTTTTGAATTGTATAATTTGAACGGGTATAAAACAATTGTAAATGACTTCAAAAAATAAAAATGATTTGAAACAAATTTTTCAAATTAAAACACTACTTGTACATATTACAAATTTTGGAATACTTCTTTATACACAACATTCATCGTTTGTTTATTGTTTGATTCGTGCGATACACGAAATGTGTTGCGTTTGATTTTGTAAATTGAATGCATATAAGACGTACAATCTACATGTAATATAAAACTATGTAAAACATATCTAGAAAAACATAAATTACGTCACTATAAATAAAAATTATAAATTCCAGATTAATACTTATTGTACACAATATTATTCATCTGTTTATTTTTTGATGTTTGTATCACTGCCGCAAACTATATACCATTTTTGATTTCATTAAGTGGAGAGTTCAAAAAAGGATAAACAATCATGCTCAATGAAATCTGAAAACAACTCTTCTAGATAGTTTTGAAGATATATTTACAAATATTCTTCCATTTTTACGTAAAAAACAAGAAAAAAAGGATTCATTAATGAAATATACAATTTCGATATAAAACATATAATCACATATTATATATATAATAAGCTTGAAATGGATTATTGAATTTTAATAGAAAAGGTCAACTTTACAACTTTTTGACACAAATATTAGAATATGTACTTCCACACTTTTAATTAATATCTTAAGTGTAATATATATAAAATATATAAGTATTTTCACATATAATGGTCAAGTGACTAATAAACATACAATATTATTAAATTAAATTAAACTAAAATAATAATAAAATATACTATATTTCATTTTTTTAAAATTAACTAAATTAAACTAAAACAAAAAAATAATATCAAACTAAATTAAAAAATAAATAAAAGGCCACATGGATTGAATAAATAATAGCCCAACTACAAAGATCACTTATTTAATTAGAAAGCCCGATTATATAGGACCTTAGCCCATGAAGATGAAAGGCCATGCACATGCTACTGAGTTCACGAAAGAACACGTGTTCCAACATGCACCGAATTGAAACACATCATTAATATTTGAACGACTCCCATTAATTCAAAAACAAATACAAAAAATATAAAACAATATAATGGATAAGTCATTAGGGTTTCATTTCGGTGTTCAAATCTTTATCATCATTTCCTCCGCCCTATCAAACAAAATACTCCATCTTATCTCCGCCGCTCAAACCCTTTACTACTTCCATTTCCGTCGCTCAAACAATAAATTTTATGTTGTCATCCATCTTCCATTGTCCTTAATTATCATACTTTTTTTTGTGGCGCAAACACATCTTAGTTTTTAATCTTACATTTCAACTTTTGTTATTATCTTATCAATCTCTATTTTTAAACCGAATATATTTCTAAACTATATAAAAACTTCTGTAATTATCTTGATTTTTTTGACAATGTATTATACCAATATGTGAATAATCTTTGAAAACAAATTTTCTTCAAGTGATTTTTCTTACATCTGTAAACAATTTGTAATTTATGTGTATTTGCATGTGTTAATTTTCTGTCATGGTCTTTTGGTAATAAGATTTATCCGGGAAGTAATAATTCGGGTGAGAAACGGTGCTAGTATTTTGGTATTTAGTTCAACTTGTTATATCTATTGTACTTTTCATCTTTCAAATGTATTTTTCGACATTTTTCATATGTTTAGCCCGGACAATTCCTCAGATCTACCTAAGACGGTTTCTCAAAAAAAAATTGTAAGGTTATGTAGTATTAATATTTTAAATTTATAAATTTTAAAAGTTTTAAATCTCTATTAGTGATTTTTATTTATTATGCTATGTAGTTTTTTTTTTTTATTGCAGGTGATCATGGAAATGCGGAATATATTAGAGATTATTGTTACAGAGAGGTAACCATCTACCAAGATAATTTACACATAGTGTAGGTCCCAAAGGGTGCGGGTGTAAGGTTTAGAAGGGAGGTTGAATAAACCTTACAAACTTTTTCTATTTAGTCCTTTTTAAAGTTCGAGTTGATGTTACACATATTGTGTCTCTTGGTGGACAACCAATTTAGTTAATCAGAGAGTTAGTCTCTCAACGGACTCAATTTGTTGATGGAATAACTCATTGTTAAGACTAAATTAACTCAATCGTAGTTTGTTTTATTGGAAGACTTAACACCCTTAATAAAGGTTAAGCAAAGATTTAATGTTTGGTTTAGTACTTAGAAATTATCAAGTGGATAGCAAATTTGTCACAGAGTTAAACAAATAAGATGCGAGGATTAAAGTCTTTGAAATGTAAATGACACAATAAGATTTTTATAGAGGTTCAAGATGGGGTAATTCTTCTACTTCTCTCTTCTCCAATCTCCCGGAGGAATCCACTAGGTATTGATCAATATACAAAGTGGTAACAGTTCGATACAAGTCTTGATCACACGGTGACTTGATCCTTTGGGACTCGATCACGGAGATGCTTGATCACTCACCAAGCTCGTGACGACTCACCTTCTTTCACAGGCGTGCGCTTTACTACTGACCCACTTGCTCAAGCTCTTTGGATTTGATCACGAAGCCCTCCAAAAACTCGAGACTGGTTCGACCTTGAACTTTCCTACAATCCTTCGTGGAATGTAGACCCCTTGATTCTTCAATAATTTCCTCTTCAACTGATAGAAGTTATCTTTCCTTCACAGGTGAGTGTTGGATTGATGATCTTCGTAATGTAGGCTTGAGGATTAATCTTGAATAATTTGAGAATATTTTCGGTTACAATTCTAATAATTGCTTGAATGTTTGTGGTTCAGGTAACCTACTCTCAGAGTCATTCCTCAGCCTTTTATAGTGATCTTTCAAAAAATTTGCCCGTTGAAGAGATAGCTTATTTTTGAAAGTCACTTGTGGACGTTGGCTTGTCTTGTTGCGATCCTTGAATTTGCCACTTCCTCGTATAAAATGTTCTTGACTTTTCGAGTTCGACACGGTGTAGTGCTTCCCATTGGTTTATTCCTTTTGCACGCTTCTGGGACTGAGCACTTCGAGAAAGGTAGCATGGAGATATTACTTGTTTAAGTAATTCTCTTGATTTCTGTGCAACGAATCTCTTTCAGTTATCTCGACTTGACCGCATTTCCTTGCTTTCCCAGGTGACTTAAAGTCAACTTCCAATCATGGATGACTCTCCGTCACTTCGACTTGAGACTTGGCTATGTTTGGTGACTTGATCGATACTCCACTCACCGCATCTCAAATTTGTTCCTTCAATCGAGTCCCCCGACTTCTCTTCTTTGCCATACTCATTGTCTTGCAAAGAAAGTCTTTTTCCAGTCTTGATTGTCTTTTTGCATGTTTTAGTCATAGTCGACTTAACTCACCTTGATCACCCTATTTATTACAATACAGGTTTAAAGAAAAATGGGGTGCCAACTTCCTATTCTAAGTTTTACATGGCATTCATCAAAATCTAAACAATAAATTTCCCAACAATTTCCCCCTTTTTGATGATGCCAAAACTTAAAACATTCAAAATGTAAATAGCAAAGATACATACAGATAGTGCATTCACATAGAATGTATGCGTAGAATCAATTCTTTTATTGATCATAACATTCTTGTTCTTTTACACAACTGTTTACAAGGTGTATCAGAGCAAACATTTGTCTACGCAAAACTTAGAGAATTTACAAATGTTTATGACAGAAGACTTACATAAAGTGTATTTACATGGTAAAACACATGAAGGGGTGGACAACAACACTTCATCTCCTTCGCTGTCTCCTTCTTTCTTCTTCTTCAAAGATCTTCTTCTCTTTTTCTCATCTTGACCACCTTATTCTTCTTTTCATATCCTTAAAGGCAGCCTTCATCTCTTCTTAGTCTCTCTTGTCTCTCCTCCCAAAGCCGAGTTTGTCTTTTATTTTCTTCTTCGATTCTTTTCACATACTCATCATTGTTTTTAGCCACTTGCAAATTGGCTACTTGGTCAAGACCACCAAGATCCCTCCTTTCTTGCCTGGATATATGTACTCAATGTTTTTGGGCGAGAGTCAGGTCGAAGCCTCTTCCTTCACACGCCGCTTCTTTTCTACCCTCTCCTCCGGGCGTGTATTGTATCTTGGGGTCTTCTTCCCATTTGAGTGACTAGCGGAGTGACCAGCAGAGTGATTTAGGTAGTTTGTTGCTGTCGCCTTCTTCACATAGCGTGAGACCCTTTTCCCAAGATACAAGTCCCAAGCTTGAGCCATGGACATGTTTACAAAGTATCCTTTAGATGCGAGCGTTTTAAATTCATCAACTCGATCTTGGCTCGGTTCAAAGATTCGAGATGGCATAAGTGTCTCTGTCTCTTTGGAATGCCTCCATGTTGTTTCAAGATATTCATAACTCGGGCATCCATCATTCCTTCCACTTCCTCCATCCCCGCTTCAATTGTTTTCTCTTTTCAACCATAGATATAGCAGAGTGTTGGAGTGGCGAGTCACTGGAGTTTTCTTTGATGATATCAGTGTGACAAGACCTTGTTGGGGGGTTTGTGCGTCATCAAGGTCACATCTTTCGATCCTTCCCCTCAAATGACTTTCCTTTCTTTTGTTTTGACACTTCTCATCTGTCTTTTCCTTTGATTTGCTCCTTTTTCTCAACATCGAACTCTTGATGCTTTTAGGTATTCCTCTTCCCCTTTTTGGCATCATCAAAGGAGAGAGTAACCCCTGGAAACATCGGCAAGCGGAAGTCGAGCTGGCGATAGTCGAAGTTTCGTCTTGAGTCACCGGAGTATGCGGCACAAAATTCGGAGCGAGTAGCGTTAGACTCGCTTGAAATTAGCTTCATCTCAGCCATGAGAAGGCTGAATTTTCTATCCATATTTTCTTCTTCCGCGCAGGAGATCACTCTTATTTTGCTCACGCAATGACTTTATCTCAAAGAAGTGTGAGCTTCATGCATGTGCTCAATGTGTTCTCTCAATTTCGTCTTTGCATCGCATTCTCGGCCGCCATACCAACAACTTGTTGAACAATGTCTGAAGTATCTAGCTTGTTCCACACGCATTGTTTCTTCGCCGTTGCCACCATTCCCCGATCCCGATGTTATGCCTCTCAAGTCGCAGTAAGGTTGGCATCTCTGTTGTCCGATCTCATGTCCATAGAGGCCTGGTGCCTCTCCATCCGTTCAATTTCAAAGCAAATAATGCTTTGAACACCTCCCGAACTTCAATTTGTTTCTTCCGTTGCGGTGATGGCCACGCAGCGTCAAAGACATAGTCGGTGGAACGATGGTACATGATGGAATGACGGGAGAGTGGTCTATGGAAGCGTGCGAGTTCATTCTCTCGACTCTTGGGGAGGTCGGGTACCTCCGGGGAGAAAGGGAATGATTCTACAAAGGAATCATCACGACTCGGGATTTGTTCAATGATGAGAGATGCGCGTGAAGTTCCTTTTGAGTCGAACTGCTGCTGCCTTGAGGAGCTGTGCGGTGGACTCTGTTTTTTGGGGTCTTTTGTGAAGTTGACCCTGACTTGCTGAGCCTGTTTGTCTCAACAACTTCGTTGGTCTCATTTGGTTTCTCCAATTGAGTGGATGGTCCTCGGCCTTTATCGAGGCGTCATCGGACGATGATGAGATTTCCATTGGTGGCTCACCATCAAAATTGAAAGTTTGATGAGTAGTCTTGAGATCGACTTGCTCGTGCTTGGAACATCCTCACCGTGAGTCTTTTGGATCTCATCACGGGGATAACTCAGCCTTCTTCGCCGCTTTCCCGATCCGGAAAAGTTACATCGATTATCCGGGAATCATGAAGTGCACTTATCTCCTTTTCTCGATGGATCAATGATAACAGGAGGGATGTTCTCTACTTCAACTTTACGGGGGAGGTCTCAACCTCCCGTTGGCCTTCATTACCTCATGCGGTCTCATTGCGGCAAGGTCTTGGACATCCCTTTCGACGATGTCGGCCTCGAGGGTCTTCGCGGTGGCATCCACCGGAGCCTCAACCCCATGGATTGCACTTTCATCGCCCAGTGTTAACTCCCGGTCATTCCTTCCTCGTGCCTCGATCGCATCGCTAGCGTCATTATTAGCCTTCGAGAGCGGTTGACACCTCACCGAGACAGTCTCAATCGCCTGCGAGCTTCGTTGATGACAACTTGTCGTGGTACTTTGTGGTTGTTCCTTCTCCACTTCGCCTCCTAGATTCGTTGTGGAGTCATCTGCAGATTCTCCGACCTTACCGCAGGTGGAGGAGTTTCCCACCGGTGGTGCACCGGTGAGTGACTTGGAATGGGGTCACTCGTCTCCAAACTCCCATTTGTATCTCATCGAGTGTTCAACCGTTGGGGCGGTGGTAAGACACCTTCAATAGGGGTTGGCTCGACCTGGGGTCCCCACTATCCCGCTTTCATCGCCGGTTCCTTATTATTTCTTCCGAGTGAGTGGGGAAGTGGTGGCGGCAAAGAACAACGGTGGGCGATTTGAACCACTCCCATTGGATCGATTTCTAGCTGTGTTTTGGAGGACTCTCCTGGTCCCTCCATCAATGTTTTCTCGTGAAGGATTCGGATTCGTGCAATGCTTGCCTTGCTGCATTTGCACTTCTTCTATGGCGGCAGCAGAGTCCGGATCCTCATCACATCGGATAAGACATCAAGGAGATGATGTGTGTGTTACGTGGGTGCTTGGTGATAGGACATATGGCCTTCTCACGTGCCTCGCCTTCCTCTCTCGCTGTCTTTCCTTCTCCTTGTCCTTGAAGATCGCAAGATATCTCATGCGATTTTTCTTCATCCGATCTTTGAGATCACAAAGTGGTGGTCACCCAAGAAAGTTCAATAGATTCCTCTTCCTCTTCTATAAATTCAGGCTGAACTGTTCCTGGATCGACTCAACTTCCACTTCCTCCACTCTCGCAGACGATTTTGGATGTCCGGATAAGGTGAGGATATGATCATCACATCACTATCATCTCTATCGGCCTCTTTCTTGTGTCTCACCTGTGCGAACTACGGATGTCTTGATTTGCCTCTCATTGATCGCTTTCACAGACTTAGCAGTTTCATCAATAACATCCGGAGATTCTACTTCTCCAGATCCAGATATCTGCTCGGTGAGTGGTCGACTCCCGGTTTCTCAAGCTCGAGTGCTTGATGATTCTTCGTCGTCTCTTAGTTCGTATCGCAGGGATTTTCGGTTCGAGAGAGTGTCTTTTGAGTCTCTGGGCGGCAGGGCGTCTTTGGTGTTTTTTCCGAGGAGCCGCCGTCTTGGCTTATCAGTTCTCCTCTTTTTGACGATCGGAGAAGGTATTTGAGAGTCCTTCTCGACCGCTGGTCTGGGGCGGGAGACACGGCTGCGGGGGGTGACTCGGCTGCAGGGCGGCGGGAGTTTGTTTTTCTTTTTGCTGCAGAGAGCAACAGTCTTCTTAGCAGCTGTAGGGGCAACTTTCTTCTTAGGTGGAGAGAGAGCATTTGTATCTTGGTCGGTGATTCCCCTTCACTCAGATCGCCTCTCTTGGCGTAGGCTCTCTTCTCGTGCGCCAGAGGTTTGATCGAACATCCTCTTGTTTACATGGAATGCCTTTCCATGTCTAAGAGGGACTCCTTTGACCTCCATCAGTCGACCGATCACCAGACCATATCCCAAGGATCCTCCAAATGTACCATTCTCCTTGAAGGATTTGTTCCCTACATTTTGGCAGAGTCTGCTGTAGACAAACTCAGCCCAGTTTATTTTTCTTTCTTCAATGATCGCAGCCATTACGATCAACTTTGCTTTTGTGATTGGTCAAAGCCGCCAAATTTGATATCTATGCATTTGGCAACTATGTCCAACAGTTTGTGGTAGTCTCCTTCAAGACCTCTTGTTGTGTGTAGACTATTTTATCAACATAGTCGGACTTGGCTACTTCCCTACAAGCGGCCGGTGTCTACATCGGTTTCATAGATTTCGATGCTCCTTCCGCCGTAGTGAGCGGTGCTCGCCAAATCCTTGGCGAGAGATGATGAACTCCTTTCCGTGAAGAGGATTTGATCCCCTCATCATGAATCTCGGCGTTCACATAGAACCGTGCGACCTCCTCCACATAGGTCATCGGATATTCCAACATCAAACGGTTTCACCGGACATTTCCAATTTCTCAAAGAATTTTCTTCACTAGGGTGTCGTCGGACCCCTGTTTCACCATGCCGTCGAAATCCACAAGAGACCCGATGTGGATTTGCTTTCCTAACTTTACAAAATCATAGGTTGATGCCATTTTTCAGATTTCACCGAAGAAAACTTAGAGGTTGATTTGAAGATAGATAGGGTTTTGAGAGAGTTTTGCCTTTGCTTCTGAGAGAAATGAACAGTTTTGGTAATATGAGAGAGAGAAGAATGAAAGCTTAAGTATGGTTTATGAAAGGACGTGCGGGTGGTTTTTGAAATGTTATCGAAATCAACGGCTTAGATTTTGCACGCCCGATTTAGCATTTAATGTCTCGTATTTAATGCGGCAAAGATTTATATCCAATCATAAGCTTGGTGTGCGGCTTTTGCTGTACAAGTCATAATTATCTTCGACGTAATTCTTAAAAAACATTCCCGCTTAGTAAAAACGATCTGCGTTTTTGTCACTTTGCTCATAAATGACTCAACTTTTACCTCACCGTGATTTAACTCTTCTTCTCAGTTCTCTTTGTGACTCATTGTCACCGACTCGGTATATTTGTCTTTCCGTCTGGCCGATTTACTTAGCGATTTGTGAGTTCAACTCTTTTTCCTTTTTGTGTTTCATTTCTTTTCTTTGATTCTTTTCCGAGTGTCACTCGGCTCAATTAACCCTAACTCATGCTTGAGTTCTTCAAATCTCGACTCACATAATGGTTTTGTGAAGATGTGAACCAATTGTTTATCGTTGATATATATTCCAAGATGATGTCCTTCTTTTCAACATGATCTCTTATGAAGTGATATCGACATCGATATGCTTTGTTCTTGAGTGCAACAGGATTTTGAGTGATTGCAATTGTACTTGTGTTATCACACATGATTGGAATTTCCTTTTCCTCAACTTCATAGTCTCTCATTTCTTTGTCTCATCCATAGGACTTGGGCACAACAATTTGCCCAGCCTATGTATTCTCCTTCATTTGTAGAGGTGGCTATTGAATTTTGCTTCTTGCTAAACCAGAAATCACTGTTTCTAGCATTTGACATGTGCTCGAGGTGCTTTTCTGTCAACTCGCATCCAAAGATAGTCGAGTCCGAATAGCCAATTAGTTTGAATCCACCTTCCTTTGGATACCATAAGCCAACTTCTTGGCTTCCTTTCAAGTATCTCAAGATTCTCTTAGTCTTTGTCATATGGCTCTCTTTTGGAGCAGATTGAAATCTTGCACATACACCTACATCAAAGGTGATGTCCGCCCGCTTCTTTGTGAGATAGAGTAATGATCCAATAAGTGCTCAGTATCTTGTTTGATCTACTGTGCTTGCCATCCGCATCCATGTCCATTTTGACTAATGTATTCATTGGTATTTCCGAGAAGACTTCTCCTCCATACCAAATTTCTTCATTAAATCTCTGGTGTATTTTGTTTGACTTATGAAGGTTCCATCCTTCACTGTTTTACTTGGAGTCCAAGGAAGAATGTCGCCTCTCCCATCATGCTCATTTCAAATTTGCTTTGCATGAGGTTTGAAATTTTTTCACATAGCTCTTTGTTTGTGGATCCAAAATGATGTCATCCACATATATTTGAACAAAAGATATACTCTTCTTGTCTTGAATTTCAAGAGTGTTCTATCTACTTTTCCTTTTGTGAATCCATTCTCGATTAAGAATTGTGACAAAGTATCATACCATGCTCCGGGTGCCTGTTTCAATCCATACGAGCTTTCTTGAGTTTGTATACCTTATCTCCAAGAGTCTTCTCGCTCAAATCCTGGAGGTTGTTCAACATACACTTCTTCTTCCAATAAACCATTTAGGAATGCACTTTTTACATCCATCCGATATACAATAAAATTCTTGTGAGCCGCATAGGCAAGAAACATCCTTATAACTTTCAATCTTGCTACGAGGAGCAAATGTTTCATCAAAATCTATTCCTTCTTCTTGGCAATATCCTTTGGCTACTAGTCTTGCTTTGTTTCTTACCAGAGCCCTCCTCGTTCATCTTGTTTCGAACGCCCATTTAGTACCAATAACATTTTGATGGGTGGGTCTTTGAACTAATTCCCATACTTTATTTCTTTCAAACGATCCGACTCTTCTTGCATAGCTTGAATCCAATGTGTGTCATCCAATGCTTGTAACACATCTTTAGGCTCTATTTATGAGATAAAGCATGTGAACATAGCTTCTTGTTGACTTCGGATCTTGTTTTGACACCTTCTCTTATATCTCCAATGACAAGTTCTCGTGGATGGTCTCTCGGCCATCTTACATCAGGTTGGAGTAAGTTAGTGGATTTGATCGTCTTGCGGTTGTGTTCTTTGTGATCGCTCTCTCGTAATCGCTTAGCTACAAATTTTCCAAAGATTTTATGAGACTCGGCTATCTCATCTTCATCCGAGTTTATAATTCCGGCTTCAACTTCAAAGATAGGGACTCTTACGTATGGTTGGATGATTGAACTTATCGGTGACTCTTCAATGTCTTCTCCATTTACATTTGGTTCATCGAATACCACATGAATGGATTCTTCGCAACCATAGTCCTTTTGTTGAGTACTCTCAGAGGCTTTGCTTTCATTTGAGTATCCCAAGAAGATACCTTCATCAGCTTTAGCATCGAAAGCCTTTAGATTGTCTTTGCCATTGTTATGGATGAAGCATTTACATCCAAATATTCTAAAATATGCAACATTTGGTTTTCTCCCCCAAATCTCATAGAGAGTCTTTGTCACCGTCTGTTTATCATATATCTGTTTTGAGTGTAGCAAAATTTGTGTTAATTGCTTCACCCAAAATCTTTTTGGTAACCCCGTTGACTAACATGGTCTTCTTCGCTTCTTTGAGAGTTCTATTCTTCTTCTCGCAACTCCATTATTTTGTGGAGTCCTTGCTCAGAGATAATTCATGACCAATGCCATTTTCAATACAATATTGAGTTATTATACCATTGACAAACTCGTTCTCTCTGTCTAATCTAATTTTGATAATGGTTTGGCCTTTCTCATTTTGAATCCTCTTCATCATTTGTGGTAGTTTCGTAGAGTTTCTTTCTTCTTACACATGAATATTGTCCATGTATATCTTGAGTAGTCATATACTACCACCAAGGTGTATTTCTTTCCACTTATGCTAATTTGGTTCCTTTGGGCCAAATAGATCCATATGTAGAGATGTAATATTCTTGTTGAAGATGAGCATGTCTTTTCTTTGAATGATGATTTGATTTGTTTTCCTTCGACACGCGTCACATATACTCTTTTTTGTATATCGAGTCCTGGAAATCCTTCCACAAGACTACTTCGCAAGCTTGTTAATCGTTTTGAAATTCGGGTGACTCTTTTTGTGCCACAACCAACTTGATTCAAATTTGTGCTTTTTGCTAATAGAGCAGTCTTTGGGTGTTGCGGTTGACCAATCTACTACATACATGTTCTTTTGTCCGCATCCTTGCAACACAACTTCATTCGATTCAAGATCCTTGATTTGGCATATACCCATGTTAAATCCAACATTATAACCCTTGTCTTCGAGTTGGGCGATGCTTAGCAAATTGAAGTTGAGTCCTTCAACATATGCAACATCCGTGATTTCTAATCCATTTTTCTTGATGGATCCAATGCCTCTTATTTCTCCGGAGCTTCATTTCCTCCAAATATGACTTTTGCTCCTTTAACTTCCTTGAATTTTGACAGATTTTTCTTATTTCTGTCATATATCCGGAACGACTACTATCCATGTACCAGGTTCCTTGGCGCTTTCATTTGTTCTTGAACCCGCAATCAAGGAAATTAAGTTTTAGGTACCCATACTTGTCCGGGTCCGAGGGGTTAGAATTGTAAGATGATCCAACCAACTTATAGCCAAATGATTTGACTCTAAGGGGTTGCCATCTATCGATGCCATAATCATAATTAATCTTGGCAAATGGCTTGGGGATTCAGGTTCATATATTTGTCTCTTTTGTCTGTATGCTGTCTATGTGTTTTAGCAATCGCCTTCTTTGGGTAATTGTGGTGTCTCGAGTGTAGTGTCTAGGTGCATATGTGTTTGATGAAAGCTCTTATACTTTTGGAATGGCCTTTCTTTGAGTTCTGTGCCTTTGCCATTTGGGCTTATATTCCATAAGTCTATCGATAGTTCACATCATTCCAATCACTTGGCTTGGATATTTTCTACCATTCCCATCATATGTATTTCTTTTGTAGATTTTTCGGGGTTTTTGGTAGCTCTGCTTTCTTCTTTATAGAGTATTTTTGTTTGGAGTTTCTTTGAGGAACTCGATGAATCTCTTCGTATGCCCTTTCGGCGCACTCAATCGGTCCGTTTTCCTTTTCCTTTATAACCTAGGCGTTTGCTTGTAATTGTGCTTTGGAATGAATGTGTGTGCACCATTTAGAGTTTTGGATTTTTTAGACTCTTCATTGCTTGAAGATCCTTTTTCCAAAATTACTTTTGAGGTTTGACATAGCACAGAGGAATTAAATCCTAAGCCCTGTCTTGTCTCCACATTCTCTTTGACTCATAATAAGATCATCCAATGATTTAGATGCCTTAGTGAATGAGGCAATAACATTTTTGAGGTCATTCTCCCTCTTTTCTATGGCAAAGACTATTTCTCTTTATTAGCTTGACATTTTTAGCCTTTAAACTTTTATTCTCATCACTATTTGACCTAGAGTACTCGGCTCCTTAGTCATTTGTGAGTTTTGGCTCTTGAGTAGTGTTTTCCTCATTTAGTAGTGTGTGTGAGGATTTAATGTGTTCAAAATCTTTCATCATTTTGCCTAATGAATCATAAAGATCGGTGGGTGATGAAGTGTGTGTGTCACAATCACTATCACTAGAATCGAGTTCGATGAGTTAGAGTGTACCTCATCTTCTTGGTCGAGTTGATCTTGTTCCTTGGCCATCAAACAGATTAGAGCTTCTTCTTGAGTCACTTGAGTAATCGCCTTCACTACTCTCGACTCGGCTATGTCTTTTGACTTGGGTTTGTCTCGGCAGATCTCTGCGCCCAACATTGCCTTTTTCTTTTCTTGTCTCCTTTCTCTCAAGACCTTTCTTTCTTCTTCATTCTGTATTTGTTGACTACGAGGATATGGGCGATCAATGGCATAGTGGCCTGGTTTCCTCTGAGTTCAAAGATAGATATTCAACCTTTTGATCAGCTCTTTCCATTCTTGGATTGTCAGTCCTTTGATATTGACTTTTGATGATCCATTCTTTTGGTTGGCCTATCTTCTCTTGACTTGGAAGGAGTGAGTGTCTTACGGAGGATTCACCCTTGCCTTTCTTGTAGCTCTTATTGAAAAACTTGTTGAACCTTTTTTACTAGTAGGGCTATTTCTTCCGGGTCAATGACTTCTTTGACCTCGGCTCTCTTCCCATCTTTAACAATTAGAGCAAATTTGTTTTGGGTACAATTGTCTCTTCCTGGTCTTTTCTTCTCGCCTTAAACTCGTAGGCTTTGAGGTCCGAGAATAGTTCATGGTTGGATGTCTTTGATAGGTCCATGGAATGTCTTAGTGCCATGACCTTCATTTCCCATTCAATTTTGGAAGACTTTTAGGATCTTCATACACATTTCCTTCGTGTATATTCCTTTCCAAGTCTTGTACTCGTTGGTGATTTCTATGAATCGAACATCCAGTTGATCTAGGTTCTCTCTCCGAGATCATTTTGAAGTTCTCAAATTTGTCTGACCATTTGATAATTTGTTTTCTTTGATTTGCTCACGAGCCTTCGTAAATCAATGTTAGCTTGTCCTGCATTTCTTTAGGCGTTTTGCATGATTTGACTTTGTTGAACATGGCTTTGTCCAAGGTTTTGTAAAGAATGTCCTTGGCCACATTGTCCAAGTTATATCCATTTTGTCATCATTTATCCATTCAAACTCTTGGTTTTTCGATCATAGTAGTCCGGGAGCTATATCCTCTTCACCTTCAAACTTGCTTCTTTACAACAGTGTGTTCACTTTTAAGATTTGCAGTGGCCCATCCTCTATCACTATCCACATCTCATCATGTAATGCTGATAAATGAGCTCGCATACGGATTTTCCAATCATCAAATTCTTCAATTGTGAACATAGGGATGCGTGTCAAGTTTGCTTCCATTATGATAACCTTTTAATGATAAAAGGGGTTTTGAAAATTTAAGTACTAAAATAAACTTTGAAGAATTTGGAGATCTAGTTCAGTAACCAGTGCGGAAGGCTCAATGAACCAACCGCTCTGATACCACTTGTAGGTCCCAAGGGGTGCGGGTGTAAGGTTTAGAAGGGGGTTGAATAAACCTTACAAACTTTTTCTATTTAGTCCTTTTTAAAGTTCAGAGTTGATGTTACACAACTGTGTCCTTGGTGATGACCAATTTAGTTAATCGAGAGTTAGTCTCTCAAGACTCAATTGCCCCCAAACTTTGATAAAAACTTCAAATAGTTGTGTTTTACAATTGCCTCCCAATTTTTTTTTCTCATAGTTTAAATATATGAACTCGGTCCGTTTTTCGCCCCCAAAGCCGGAATCCTACGTCCGCCACTGGTAGTAGGGTAAAATAATATAACAAGTTAGTTACAAAAATGGAATCAAATCTCTTTTCTCTCATACACCCCCAATTTCTCCAATCTCACGTCTCTCTTTCTCTTTTCTCTCTCTCATTCCTCCATTAACGCAAATAAAGAAAAGCTGCGAAGAACTCGAAAAATTACAGAGCAAAAACAAGAAAAATCGGTGCAATATTACGGAGAAATAACGAACGGTGAGTCCGAAAACTAAATATGCAACAAAACTCAACTAAATATGCATTATCCGAAAACTATCTATGCGAGTGTAAAAAGACTAATATGTAGTACAATATATCCCACTATGCAAGACATCATAAACTATGCAACAAAATCAACTAACTATGTATTATCTAGAAACTATCTATGCATTGTGCATGGAATAACTAAATATGCAAAGACATTATGTAACATCCCATTTTTATAATTTCCAAAAGCAACATCCCATTTTCATAACTAAATATACATTATATTGAACCTATTTATGCGTGTAGTATAACTACATACATGCGCAGTACATTATATTCAATTATGTCTTGTTTTCGTAAAACAATGCCAATAAAATAACTAAATATGCATTGTTTAATGTCTAATTATGCAAAGAGAAAAACCCTAACTATCTTTGTAAAATAAAAATATTTGGAAAGAAAACAGGTTCCTTCAATTCCGCCACAAAATCCGGCAGTGTCAATTTCAGCCCATAAAATCCGCTGGGACCACTAATTTGAATTACAAAATTACAATCTTACCTTAAAATCAGCGAAAATTAGGAAATAATTAAAAAAACTGAATTAATCACATCCCTTCATTTTTCAAGATCAATGGGTAAGATGAGTCAACACTGTCTCACCTAGGGAGGGTGGTCTCATTTGGACCAAATCCTATATATATATGGGGAGGATCAAGTGAGACCATGTCTCTAGGTGAGACACAATGGACCAATCTCAACCATCCCCCACTATTAATCAATGGGTGTGATTTAATGGATAAAAATTATATTAAAACATTAATTTAATCAACATAAGGGTAATAGGGTATAAATAACATAACAAGGTAGTTACAAAAATGGAAATCAAATCTCTTTCTCTCTCATGCATCTCTCATCTCATGTGTCTCTCTTCCTCCCACTCTCTCACGCCTCTCCCTCTCTCTCTCTCTCTCTCTCTCTCTCTGTCTCACGTCTCTCCCTCTCTCTCTCTCTTTCAATTCCACCATTAATGCAATTTTGAAGAACTCGAACTATGAAAAATACTCTCTCTCAATTCCCACCATTAACGCAAATTTGAAGAACTCGAACTGTGAAAAATAAAACAGTAAAGAAGATGTGCTTATGTTCGAATCATGATGCATGATGAATCATCAGTCGTAGAAAAAACTCTACCCAACAACATCAATGGTGTAGACATCGATGGAGAACTCGAAACTAAGCCATTAACACCAACTCTGAAAAAACTGTAATTTTCACGAATAAGACGATGCATAGATACTTATGAAATAATGTATAAATACTTATGAAACGTTGCATATATACTTATGAAACGATGCATATATCTGTAGGATATTACATATTTGAAAATATGCAACAAAAATAAACTAAATATGCATTATCTGAAAACTATCTAGCTGCGTACAAAAACTAATATGTAGTACAATATAGCCAACTATGCAAGACGTCATAAACTATGCAACAAAATCAACTAATTATGCATTATCTAGAATCTATCTATTCAGTGTGGAATAACTAAATATGCAGTACATTATGTAACATCCTATTTTTATAATTTCCAAAAGCAACACCCCATTTTCATAACTAAATATGCATTATATTGAACCTATTTATGCAGTGTAGAATAACTAATATGCAGTACGTTATATTCAATTATGTATTGTTTTCGTAAAACAATGCCAACAAAACAACTAAATATGCATTATTTGATGTCTAATTATGCAGTAGAAGAATGCTGTAAAATAAAAATATTTGGAAAGAAAACAAGTTCCTTAAATTCCGCCACAAAATCCGGCAGTTTCAATCTCAGCCCATAAAAATGACTTCAAAAAGTCAAACTTACCAGATAACCCGCTGGGACCACTAATTTGAATTACAAAATTACAATCTTACCTTTAAATTGGCGGAAATCAGGGAAATTAAAAAAAATCTGAATTAATCACATCCCTTCATTTTTTAATATCAATGGATAAGATGAGTCCATACTGTCTCACCTAGGGAGTGTGGTCTCATTTGAACCAAATCCTATATTATATATATATATATATATATGGATCAACCGGTTTTTCTAGAATGGTTTAACCGGTTGATCCAGTGATCCAATAACCCAATTATTAATCCGGTTCGATGTCCGATGCGTGTTTGAAAATATTGATGGGTTTACGTTACCAGAATCCTTTATTGTTTAATTAAAGAAATTAAAGTATAAGTATTTTTCTATCCTAAAAGAACCAGCAAAATATTCTTCAGTTCAAAAGGTGTTGAGAGTAAAACAAAATAATTCTTGAAATCTTACGAGTTCTAAATTCGAAAAATTCATTGTAGACATATATGATAAGTCATTAAAAATCGTGATCAGTATTATATATTGGTATTATAAAAATTAAATATCTACAACTGTCAAAATCTTTGTAGATATATGAAATTGGCCACCCTTTTATATCTACAACGAATTTTGATATATCAACGATTAAAATATACAAATACTTGTTTTATGCTACTCTCAGCACATCATAATTCAACTTCATAGGTAATCTACATTTTGATTTAAATTTTGAAAAAAAATCACATTGGAAACTTTCAATGACATTAATAATTTGGTTATGTGGTGTGGCAAAGAGATGTGCAATATGAGACTAATCATCCATCCTATTACTACTCTTGCCCAAACACGTTTAAAGTCATGATATAACTTTGGTTGTCAGTTAGATAATTAAAGTTATATTCAGACTCCAGTTTCTTATTTGGATTGGCTTTTAGAGCCGATTTATTTTTTTTTCTGAGTATTGTATACGAGGAGAACATTATGTATATGGGTTGGACATCCCTTGTGCTCTTTTAATATCATTTTGCTTATAAAAAAATAATCATTTGATTATAAAAGTAATAACATCATAATGTGATATTAATTTACAATAGCGTGACTTGATTCTTTTGGATTCGAATGGGACCTTCTATTCCAAAACAATGTTTTATTTCGTATTCCGTCATTTTGGAATACACCGAGATATAAATAATTTTTTTGAGCATCGATATAAAGAATTATTGAGATATTATCATAATACTTCTAAATTAACACACGATCTCTGTTTCTCATAGTTTCTTAATAAGAATACACAGAACTTCACCATATTAACAGAAATTATATTGTCAGATTTAATTTCTTATACTAGGCAGATTGTTATGTTTTAACATCAATATCCTTTGTTTGTCAGTATAATAGGATTTTTAGGCTTTAATTACAATATCATGATCATTCCATATCATATTATTGAAATTTGCTTTTGAATTGAGGTCAAAAACCTTCCATAGGGATTACTATAAGATTTTGTAGATTTTGACTTGTCGTACGTTTCAACTATTTATACCCGATGAAGTTATCAAAACTTATTCTATAAAAAAAAAAAAAAACCAAAATCTGGTTAATTAATTTGTAAAAATATTTTAAAGGAGCAGTCATGGCAAACATGAATTTTTCTTACTTTCTAGTAATTGTCCTTTGGGTGCTCCTCGGATATGCATGCAATGGAGTTGCTGGACGCAGTCTCAATGCAAACGGCAAATATGTAAGTCGTTTCAAATTTAGTTTCATATAAATCTATAGAAATATTTATTGGGGATAATTAAGAAAAACCCTTGAGGTTTGAGCTAGTTAAAAGAAAAACCAAAAGTTTTAGAAAATTTATATGAATCTCCTCGAGGTTTGATTCCGTCTAAAATTTTCCCCCTTCAGAAGCAAATTAACAACATTTCAAAACCATGAATCTCCTCGAGGTTTGATTCCGTCTAAAATTTTCCCTCTTCAGAAGCATGCAAACAACATTTCAAAACCCCTGACATTTGTAAAAATATTATGATTACCCCTTTAAAATTTTATAAAAAATTAAGCCTCAAGGTTTTTTTTTTTTGTGGTTTTGAAAAACCTCTGGATTTTCTTTGGTAGTTAGCCCAAACCTTAGGGTTTCTTTCTAGTTATCCCCATTTTTTACTCCCAAAATTATTAATTAGTTGATGACATTGATTTGTAATTCAAACAACGCAACATTTGATATTAGCTTTTTTTTCCTCCTTTTTTTTTTGTTAATCTAGGCTATCGATTATTGCGTGGCTAAACGACTTCCTAATGAGAAATTACAAGAATTTCTAGACAAGTACTGCCCAAAATACGATTGTTACGCTATTCAACCAGGTGGTCGATGTTTCAATCCTGACAATTTGCAATATCATGCATCCTATATCCTCGATTTAATCTACAAAGACAAACCTAGCGGCCAATGCATTAGCGAATATGGTCGTACTACAACACTAGACCCTTGTAAGTACTCTCTCTCTCTCTCTTTCAACGTAGCCAACCCACAAAAGTGGGGTGAGCCGGATACGGAAATATGGTGAGCCGGGTAAAAAACTAAAAACAAATATCATATAAACTATAATTTATTTATTTATTTATTATTTTTGTATTTCGTTACATGTTTTTTTTTCTTTTTCAGTTTCTCTCTCTAAAATTTCATGTCTTATGGTCTCATATTTCCTTTTGATGCAGCGTATAATGATTGTCGCTTTCCATGAGTGGAGTGGAATGCTAAAAGTTCGGGGAAAATTATCAAAGTAGATCGAATAACAATATTTAATGAGATGAGAATAACTTCATGTATCAAAATAAAGTGTTGATAAATGCAGAAATACAAGTATGCATCTACGGCATAATACTAATAATAAGACAAAATTGTTTTTTTTTTTTTCCTTTTTCCGTCAGATTCAGGCCTTTTTTTTTGTCGTCGACTTTGGATATCGTCAATTAAATAAGAAATGTTTAGACTTTTGGCCGTGTGACAGCCTAAAGTATGTCAAAGTGACCGGTTGTGATGATGTGGAGTTTTTCCTTCCAAAATTTAGGCCTTGTTTGTTTATGTTTAAACGCCACATTTCCATTCCAACTATTCACCAGAAATGAAATCGTGTTTGTTTAAAATTCCAATGGAAATCATTATTTCCACTTTCCACTTTTCACATAAAACATCATCTCAAACCTACAATTTCAATTCTCAACCATATACACTACCCTACATCACTTATCAATCACTATTCTTATTTTTAACCCAATTATATATGTGGGACCCTCCATTACCAACTTTATCTACTTAAAATACTACTATATATATCTAATGGGACCCACTAGCCTACAATCTTACAAATATAATATTATATATTCAATTAAAATATTCAACCACTATCAATTTTTTAAATTATTATATACATAAAATACTATTTCAAAACTACTTAACCAAACATAATCTCATTTCCAAACCTACATAAAACTCATTCTCATTCACTCATCCAAACATAATTCCAGTTTTCACACGAAAACCAATAAATTCTGAAAATTCATTTTCCAACACTAGAAACTAGAAATAGTCCATGGAAACATAACCATACAAGGCCTAATTTCAATTAAATTGGATGATGTGGAGTTGTGATTGATTGTACTTTCATTTCATCCATTTTCATTTTTTTGAGAGAAAAATGATGAAATTTTTTTAAAAAAAAATGAAAGTTGGACGCGTAGATTAAAAAAAATAATCCAAAAATAGACAATGGATCCCATTTTATACCTTGTGTTAACGAGATTGAAAGAAGAATAATAAAAATAGTGATGAATTAAAGAAATTATGAAAATTATTTATATAAATAGGGAGGGAGAGAAAAATAATTAAATAGTATAATTGGGTATTGAGAAGTGTGAGGAAGAAAGAAAAAAATGAGTTAATTTTGAAGAGAAGTTAGATTTCTTTTTGAAAATTTTTCATTTTTTTACAAACAATCATACACCATAAAATTTTTTCACTCCAAAATGAAAATTTTGAACAATATTTCACAACCTATCACAACCTAAATTTTCTGTTCCATTTTCTTATTCCACTTTTTATTTCACATGGTTAGATGAATAACATATGTCATTCATCAATAAGAAGCGAAATAGAAAATTGGAACACGAAATCTGAATATGAAAATATGAGAACAAATTCTACTTTGAATTATGATTACTAAAAAAACAGTTTAGATTTAAAATAAAAAAAAAAAACAACAGTGTTTCTATAGAACGACATAAATATGTGGTTGAAGAGATGTTGTTGGACAAGAAAAAATGAGCCCATTGGAAGTGACGAAGTGCAGGTTATTGTTGTCCCGTGTCTATACTAACAAATATAATATAATTGCAAAAACAAAAAAGGTTTAATATATAATTGTTATTTGTATTTTTATCAAAAAAAGAAAAGAAAAAACTATTTTTTATTGTGGATCGAAGCAGGGAGAGTGATTGAAAAGTAGGATTGAGGATTGTGAGTGGTAGTGAATTGGTAAATGTTGTACGATGGCAACTGGTGGGCTAAACCGGATACTCATCATACTGTAAGAAATACACTTGAGGTTCTTAAATTCCTATAACTAATTAAAACGAGTGACGTGGCCAGGACGCAATAATAGCGTGAGCCAATACACAAAAAATAGAATAGACAAGATATAAAAATCATAAAAATCCTAATTAATTTTTTTAAAAAAAATTTACTTAGTAAATTTTTTTTTTGGAGGGGGAGGGAAGACAGGGCCCAGATTGGCCCCCTAAGCCATTGATTAAAACAAGCACATAAATTTTTTTGTTAATAACAACATTATTTTCTCATTTCCAGAAATTTTTGGTGGTATTAGTTTTAGAAAATATATATATATATATATATATATATATTTTAAAAGATAAGTAGGTCTAGGCAATTTAAGGAATTCAAATCTGTCAGATTTCAAATTCAAACAAGATGAGTCCCAAGTAGCGGTGTTTATTTTTGAATTGATTCTTGTTGGAAATTTTATAATAATAAATATAAAATTCATAATCTAGGATAAAATATCCTGTTATTATCATCAAAGATTAATGGAATAATTGAAATACCTGGATACATCGTAAGATTTGTATACGAAATACCTCAATTGTTGATCTCCTACGAGCACGAACACAAGCATCCCACGATCACGAATGGGGTTTGGTTTTATGGCCTTCATCAACTAAATCTCTAGATTCTTTATGGGACCTTTGTTTTCTATTTTGATGGGGAAAATAGAAAAGCGTGTGATTTAGTATATTGGAGACCATAACCATAAAGTTCTTTATATGGGTATTAAATTAGGGTTATCATAATTCCCTAAGTTGATTACTATTAAGTATCTACTCTTTATTTCCATATCAAATTCAAAAGTAGTCTTATTGATTTAGGGAGGTAAATCGGATGTGCACGACCTAGGGACCCACAAAGCGAGGTGAAGTATGTTCCACGGCGACTCGGCCGAGATCCCCCAAAAGCTAGGTGAGGTACTTTGTCGAGGGTACTGAAACAGAACGCATACGTTAGGCTAGCCGGGATGGCTCCCGCTAAGGCCCTCCGATGCCTAAGTCGAATCGGGTAGTTGAGGTACTTAGAAAGCTAAAAGCGAGGTAATTTAGAATAATGACAAGTTACCTTTTACCTTGATTTCCGTCAGTATTTATAATCGCATTCAGGGTAAGGCGGATCATCGTACACGTGGCACCGATCGACGGTGCGTGGCTCTGTGGCTTAACCGAACCGGTGTTTGGTCGGGACCCATATAAAAAGCCACGGATCCTGGGGGTATTTTGGTAATTTCGTGAGGCGAGGTCAATATGGTCAACCCGACCTGGCGAGGCTATAGTGGTAATTTCCACATCATTTACTCCCCCGATTACTTTAGTAATTTATTCTTTCAAGTGACTCGATTCAGTCCTCGAATTGAGCGACAAGGAGCTCAAGCCGTTGAATTCGAAAAGACCCTTCAATCTAAGCCGTTGAACATACTTCACCTCGCTTTGTGGGTCCCAGGTCGTACATCCGATTTACCTCCCTAAATCACTTATGACTCCACCATATTTAGATCACTTAATTAGTCTATTAATAATTAAATGATAAATATAATTGTAATTAAATATATTGCCCATATATTATGAATTAAATGATTCCTAACAACCTCTCACTTGGGCTACATATTGTTCCATAAATATTTCTTTATGTGCACAATCTGTATGCAATTTATTTTTGACTCTTTGCCTCACAATATGATCAATCTCATACACTAGCAATGAGACTATCCCAATTTTCATCGCATTCAATACCGTGACTCAACCAAGATAATCACATTGCATGGAAATATCATGCAATGTGATCTTAACCATGACTATTTCCAACTGGTCCAACTTTAGTCTTTAATGAGATCAATCCATATGCAATGTAAAACATCACAAATAAACTCAAAATTGAGTTCAGAAAATAGAATAATCATCAAATATTCTGCAGAAAATCAAATGGTCCAAAAGCTGAAACTAAATACATAAAACATCAACTCCCACTAAACCAAAATGATTCAAAAGAAAAAAAAAAAACACCCATATGAGCAGTATGCTAGTAAAAGTCCTCAAGTGTTAATACCTTAGTTAATGGGTTTTGCTAGCTTAAAATTCATCTTTATATGTTATGAAAAAACTGTCTATTCTGAACTCTTTCCTTAACAACAAGAAACTTGATGTATTGACATCGAAGAGCTTATGTTGATCGAATATGGCACGATTGGTTTATTGTCACATCTTTCTTTCTTGGAAATTCAATACCATTTTTAAGATGCGATCTGGTGACAATAATTC
This sequence comes from Rehmannia glutinosa, assembly GCA_016081115.2. Lineage (NCBI taxonomy): Eukaryota > Viridiplantae > Streptophyta > Magnoliopsida > Lamiales > Orobanchaceae > Rehmannia > Rehmannia glutinosa. The sequence continues at coordinate 5,460,726 of CM071926.1, forward strand.
ACAACCATATCTTTTGATGAGATTCCCCAAAATAAGCTAGAATGTAATCGCTATATTGGAATGAATTATTAGTGTATGCGCTTGCCACTCTTTTACAATATAGCTCTTCCAATTAGTAGTTAAGTGTAGCCAAAATCGGATCGTAGAATCGCATGGGCATTCTCAGAATCGGAATCGATTACGGCCGAATGATCTCATGCAATCTTGATGGGAAAATATAAAACTATGTGCGATTTAGTATATTGGGGACCATAACCATAAAGTTCTTTATATAGGTATCAAATTAGGGTTCCCATAATCCCCTAAGTTGATTCATATTAGGTATCTACTCTTTGTTTCCATATCAAATTCAGTAGTAGGAGTGGCAGCGGGCGGGTTAGGCGGGTTTTGACATTCCCATACCCGCCCGCTAAAGATTGGGGCATGATACGGCGGGGTAAATCGGGGCGGGAGCGGGTATCCCCATTTGTATTTTTGTAATTTTTAAATAATAATTTTAATTCTCAATTTATATATTTTAACAAAACCATATACATATTTTGTTAAATTTATGTGTTATATTTATTAATACTTTTAGAAACTATTATTAAGTATATTAAAAAATAAATATTAGATGATAAGTTTTTAGAAAATAATATTTTCATATATATAATATATATACACATTATAAATATACTTAATATATAATTATATATATAAAGTCGGGGCACGGCGGGGTGGCCTAAACCCATCCCCGTCCCATTAACATAATCGGGGCCGGGAATTCCCATCGGGTTCGGGGCCGGGGCGGGTTACCCGGTCGGGTTCGGGCATTTTGCCATCTCTATTTGATAGCACTTAGGACTCCACTTTGATTTAGATCATTTTTAATTAGTCCATTAATAATTAAATGACAAATATAATTGTAATTAAATATGTTGCCCATATATTAGGAATTAAATAATCCCTAACAATTCTAACTCGATCAGACTTAAATTCGAATTTCAATTTCGATTAAGAATTTTTGAATTTTGAATCTTTGGAAAATGAATATTTGAATTGAATAATAATTGGAGATTCTTTTTTGAATATAATTCGTCTTGAAAATATTCAAGTAAACTCGATTTGATTGAATATTCATGTGTTTACAATCATGCCAAGCTGAAATTGTTAAACAAAAATATTCTAAAACTATATATAAGTATATATCTAGGAACGCCATTATATTACAGTGTAGAGCTGTCAATTCCGGCCGGTTCGACCGATTCGAGTATTTTACCTGGGGCTGTAATATCATAGGCGAAAACAACCGGGCCTCAAAAATGGATCGCTAGGCCCAAAAATGGGCGGCCCCACCGACCCGATATTTTTAGTGGATTTTCCATGGGTTGGGACATGATGGCTCAAATTAGCGGCCGATCACTATTTAGCCTTGCCCGACGGAAGCCAGTTTTCCTCTTGGCCCACCACCGGCCTGAGTGGGGACCGTTTGACACCTCTAATTACAGGCATATACAAGAAACCCTAAGGATTTATTTGCGATTGTTGAATTGATTGGTAAAATTATTTGGATAAGTTATGATTGAATAATACACTGACTTTAATCACGTGTTTGGAAAGTATGATTGTGATATGTGACTATTTTAGTATGATTACAATATTTTGTTTGGCATTGATAATAAAGTCGGATAAATTTCTAAAATGACCAAATTACCCAAAGAAACATCTTGCTACCCACGCAAATGATGGACAAATTAAGTCAACGACAATTAATTCACATTAGGATTGAAGTTGAGCGGTTATATAGTTGCATCCTTATCGCTTTAGACTAGTTTTCAACCAAGAAGCGAGAACAAAAAAATAATGGGTCGGGATTAGTAACATTAGTTGTAATAAAATATCCCAAACAATCGATAAATCTTGTCTACAATATATCTCGACCAATCATATTTCCCAAACAAGTTCTACAAAGACAAGAACAATGAACGAAGAGAGCTAGCTTGTTGTTTGATATGAATACAAGTTTGCAACACGTCAACACGTTCAACTAAGCTGGGAATTTGTATTTTTAATGAGTGAGGAGAAGTTGAAGGAGAGGATAAATCTTAAAGAAAGCGATCAAATGCTTAGGATTCAAACCTAATCAACAACTTTGCAAATGATAAACGATACCACTTGATCTATAAGGCTCGTGGTAGCGGGAATTTGTATTTTGTTTAATTTTGAGTAAATTTTACATTCGGTTTTTTTTAGCCATTCCCATCAAACCAAGATGTTTTTTAGCCATCTTTTTCAAATACATCTTTTTAGTCATTTTGGGGTGTGAAAAACTCAATTTGCCCTTGAGCTAATTTAAGCGCACAAAAACACACATCCTTGTGACTTGGCATCGATTCTTGTGACTCGACATCGAGTCACTATGACTCGACATCGAGTTATGTAAATTGTAACTCGATTTGATTCTGATAACTCAAAATCGAGTCATGTGACTCAAATCGAGTTACAACATCCGGTTCTATCATGTATTATAATCCAATTATTTTGTTTTCAAAAACTTTGAATTCACATAACTTTTCGTTTTAAATCCGTTTTGCATGTATAATATATCAAATTAATCCACTTTTCGATCGTTCTATAATTCAACACCGATCTTGCATATTTAAAAATGAAAAATACAGGTTCGATTTCTTAAAAAAGTTTGAAAAAAGAGTAAGAAGATACGTAGAGATAAGTGAAAGAGAGAGAAATAACCCAAATATCAAACAAACATGCTAGATGGGTATGAATGTCATTTTACACCCCAAAATGGCTAAAAAATATGTGTATACAAAACATGGCTAATTTTAATCTTTATATTTTCTAAAGGGCAAAATACAATATATCCCCTTGAACTTGATCTAATGTACCAAACACCCCCTAAACTTGTCAATGTAACACTTACCCCTTCAATTAAAGTATGTGGACAAAATTATCCTTAATAATTATTCTTTAGCATGTTTTAATATGTGTACCTTAATTTTGATTCTATATTCTTTATTAACATTATTTTTTTAGATAAAGCAACTAGTAACTTAACTAGTTCAAATATTAAAAAATACTATAATAATAGATGATTGTAATAAATACAAAAATATTGAATGTAGTAATTATTTTGATTATTTTAGTTCAATGTATTTGACTCTTTCAAATAATTGAAAAAAAAGTATTACCTATCTACTTAAATAAACTTTCAATATTAGAAAAACTATGAATATATATATATATATATATATATATATTCATTCTAAAATCTAATTTAGTTATATATTTTTCACACTTCTTAATTTATTTATTATTTATTCAATATGATTCGTAGTCGAAACATGGTATCAACAAATTAACATCTCGAATGAACAATCGATATTATGAATTAAATAAATTAAAGCACACTCAATTATTTCTACTAAAATAATTTAGCCACTAATTTTGTTATTTGAGCAAAGATTTTTCAAAATACTTTAATATTACCAAATAAAATATTTATTATTTCTTCTTTCATACTAAATTGTTGCATATACATTACATTATAAATATAAATTATTATTAATTTTTAAAAGAATATGTATGTATATTCAATATACAAAAATATTTTTGTTCGTATTATTTAAAAGATTTACATTGAACTCAAATAATCAAAATAATTTTTACATTTAATATTTTTGTATATTTGTTATACTCATCTATTATTAAAATATTTTTAATATTTGAAATAGTTAAGTTGCTTGTGTTTTTTTCTAAAAAAATAATTTAATAAAGAATATAAAATCCAAATTAAGGTACACATATTAAAACATGCTAAAGAATAATTATTAAGGGTAATTTTGTCCACATACTTTGATTGAGGGGGTAAGTGTTACATTGACAAGTTCGGGGGTGTTTGATACATTAGGTCAAGTTCAAGGGGGTATAATATATTTTTCCTAAGATAAATACATGTATATACACATAATTATTTTATGTTTTTTTAATTGATATGGCAAAGTGAAAATTGCGCAAAGTTTAGATGGCAAAGTGAAATTCTTAACAAAGTTCGGATAGTAAAGTGTAACTACTTCACTTTGAATTTTTGGAAAATACGGTTTTGCCCTCACGTGGAGGCGCGTGCGAGAATATTCGGGAATATTCCACCGGCGATGACCGATATAGGGTAAAGTGCAAAACTTGTATAGTTTGTATGGTAAAATATAAAAGAAATTAGTTTATATGGTAAAGTGCAAAAAATCGCATAGTTGGGGGGTTTAGTATTTTTCCTCTTACTAAAACTACCCCAGCAGGTTTGGGGTAATTACAAAAAAAAAAAAAAGAAAAGAAATAGAGAACTTTCAAAAAATCACAAAAAAATCCCTTGATGTTTGATTATATACGCCTTATATTTTTCCATTCATAAAAAAAAAGAATTCCAAAAGCCTCCCCTTACCGTTATCGAAATATTTTTGTTAACCTCTTATAAACCTAAGACAGAATCAAACCCTAGGGGTAATTTTTATAATTTTAGAACTTGTCTGGATCTTTTTTTTTTATTTTTTTGTGATTACGTACCCCAAAGGTGTAGTTTTGTTTTTATCCCTAATTTTTTATTAGGATCAATTAAAACCAGAGTTGGCAAAATGCAGCCCGACACGAGGTTTGGTAGGGCCATGATTTTTGTTAAGTCCAAAGAATCCAACATCTGTTTGGCCCGACCAAGGTTTGGCCTGGGCCCCGAGTTTTTAAGTTCGAAAAACCAAAGATCTGTTGTTTGGCCCGACCCAATCGACCCGTGTCGGGGTTGACCCGACTTTTAGCCCAATCCGATAGTCTTTGTGTACAAAATGCACACATGATCTAGGCCAAATATTTTTGCTGTCCGAGCAAAATTGAATTGGCCCGACCGGCTCGAATATTTTCAAAACAGGGCATCCCATTGCGATCTCTATTAAAATTTAAAACACATCGCTACGAGAGAAAACAAACTTACACCAATCTAAGGTTGTTTTTGTAGCAATTTCAGGGTTGCATTCTCCAGTGGCTCTGTATACCACATCAAGCATATAGGATGCATGAATTGCTAAGTCATCAGGAAGGAAACATGGACCATTCGGTTGAATTGCACTATAATCGTATCTTGCACAAGCATAATCTAAAAATCCTTGCAATTTATCTGGCGGGGCTGTAGTTAATTGTGCCACGCAAATATCCTTGTCCTAGAATAGAAAAGAAAAAATTGGTGTTCAATTAGTGCTTTTCCTTTTTTTTTTCTTCTTTAATGTAACAAATCAAGTATTAATTGTGATTTTCAGAAATGAAACTGTCAATAAGAAAATCTTGAATTAACTATTGCAAAATTAAGATGGGTTTACCTTTCTCTGACCAATTGATTCGTAGTTTTCCACGTAAGCATGTCTAGGAAGACCATTACACGTACATGCAAGAAAACCTAAAAGGACACTAACAAGAACCAAAGAAAGATTAATATTGTTCGACATGAATATATATATATTTAAAATATTTGTTTTTACTAATTTCACCAACTGGAATCTGTGTTTTGTGTGAGTTTAAATTCGCCCCCTTTGCTCAGCTTAAATAATGTGAAGTACAGTGTGGATCGTATAATTAAATTGCACTAATTCACATAATTTGTTTTTGCTCTTGGAAATCTATAGGTGTTTGATAATATATTATTTGATTACATGTATCAAATTGCTTACAACATAGATTGCTTGCCATTAAGTAAATCAGGGCCTATATATTTCTTGTATATGATATCTGATAACTAGCTAATCTCACTAAAGCTTATATATTGCCGGACGTCTTGTGTATTCCAAAAGGTCTTCATCTCCTATTCCACCACACATATGATTGTCACTTATAGAAAAGTTACCATATTGAAAACTTATAATTTAGGCTTGATTTATACATTAAAGTTTATATTGTACATTCTCCTAAAAAAAAGTTTATATTGTAATCGTTATATGTGTGAAAATCATAAATGCGGTGGAATAGTACATCAAACAACCTTTTGGAATCAAGATGCCATCCAAAAGTAACTTTTTTCCAAACAATATACTCATTAAAAAATAAGTCAAACAAATTAAATACAAAGATTAACGTAGCCCACTGACTTATAAGTTCCATCTTGATTATAATGAGAGTCAAACAAGAAATTGGCTAGACCAATTCAAATTCTCATCAACTATCTCTAGGGCCAAACGAGCTAATCCATTACAAAGATAATGACTCTTTTGGTCCAGGCACAAAAACAAAAAGCGCTAAAAAGATACCATATATCAAATAGATGTCTTTAGCTATTGTCGACACACAAAAATTGAAGGATATTTCTTGTTAAGCTTTGATACAATATCATTCTCATTTACTCTCGTGGTAAAGTATTTGAGCCCTTGTCCATATACAAATTAAACACATATAGCTTGTATGATCCCAAGTAAGATTGTCACCACTAGATTCGGAGCGAAGTTCCTATCACTACAAGAATTTCGCTAATACACAACATATATAATCTGTTATGTACGTATTACAAAAATCAACTATTGTCGAAGATGGTGTTGTAAAAAAAGCCCGCTCAATTACAACGGTTTCAATCTGTTTGTCGTTAATAATAAGACAACATTTAGAATCCGTTGTCTTTAGATGCTAAAAGACAACGGTTGGTAACTATTTTTGAATTATGAAATACAACAATGGATCTCCACAACAGTTAATATCCATTGTGGTTTTGAAGTATCACAATAGTTCGACAAGGCTTTAAAACTGTTGTAATTTATAACTGTTTCAACATCAGATCAAATTCGTTCACTACAAGAAATAAGAAAATTCCAACGGAAAAATTTGTTGAAATTTGACCAATTATCGACGGAATTATCGATTCCAACGGGAATTCCAACAGAAAATGCATCGTTGATAAAATGGTCGCTGGAATGGCAAAATTTCAATAGAAACTCCAATGGAAAAATATATATTCCAATGGTACTTCCAACGTTACTTATCCATTGAAATATACAACCGTTGGAAAAAAAACTCTAACATTTTTTCCAACCCCAACAGTGTTATACCATTGAAATTTAGTTGAATAGTATATCCACTGGAATATATATAATCACTGGAAAAAGCTCCAATGGTTATTCCAACGGAGATAGCATTGGAATTTAGTCTAATGGTATATACACTGGACTTATTTTATCTCATTATCTAATATCTTAACTTCCTAAGAGGTCACCCATCACCAATTTGTCCCAAGTCAATCGCATTTAACTATGTACTTTCAATATGATTGACTCCAGAAGAGAAAATGTATTTTATCGATATGGATAATACTACAAAGTCTTTTAACCCCTATTGAAATTTTCTAATGGTATTGAAATTTCAAATGAAAATTTCCAACAATATGTTGTACCATTGGAATCCGTTGGAATTTTAAAATCTCCAACGGAAATCCCAACGATTAATTCCAATATTTTGTTTACCGTTGGAACTTTTGTTGGAATTTTCCAATGGTATGTTTTAGCGATGGAATTTCTGTTGGAATTTTTAAAACCCCAATAGTATTTCCAATGGTTTATTCCAATTATTTTTTTAATGTTGGAATTACATTGTAATTTTTCAATAGTTTGTTGTCTTTGTTGTAATTTTCATTGAAGTTTAAATTCCAATAGTTTATACCAACGATTTTGTCTATCATTGGAATTTTCCAACGGTATAATGTAGCATTAGAATTTCCTTTGGAATTTTAAAAATTCCAACAAAGTATTCTATTCCGTTGGAATTTGATTGTTTTCTTGTAGTGGTTGTGGGTTTGAAGTATTACAACGAGTTCTACAAGCCCTAAAACCGTTGTAATTTTGGACCATGGCTAATCCATTTTCTATTTGGTGTCTATTATTTTTTCATTTGTGGTAACATAAATTTTGATTTCATGTATGCAAAAATAAAACACAATACAAGAAAACAACATATAACTAATTAAAACAAAACATGACTTTCAAGTGATTGTATCTAGTATATGTCCGCAAATGTTTAACAAAACAATATCAAATTTTTAATAAAACGTATCTAACAAATGTTTAACAAAACATCTAATAAGTGTTTAACAAAATGTCTAACAAGTGTTCTCAAAGGTACACTAATTCTTTCATTGAGGGCAACCGCAAAGCACTCCAATATCATGTTCATACAATTGAAGTTTATGCCTGCAAATATTGTCTTTTGGGTGTTGTTGTTCAACATTTTTCTTGTAATACGTATGTATAGAAATTTTGTCCAAATGCAGGGGAAAATAAAACATTTTCTCTTAAATTCTGTGATAGGCTAATTGAATTGGCTTTATCAACACAATATTAAATAAATCCCACCCGGCCCCTAGATCATAAGATCGCTAGCAATATGCGTGATTTAATTAATGAAAATTGATTTTTAGATTTTACATTACGTGTCCAATATATAGCATAAATATCATGTTAACATCCCTTTGGGTTTGGGTGTATTGTTCAAAAGAAAATCCCTTTGATTATTGCCGAGATCAACAAGAATCCATGTAAACAAGTTTGACTGGATTTAGGTTTCATTCTGTCATTTCAACTATTTAAACTCAATGAACTTTTAAAAATATATTCACACAAAATACAAAACCATATAGTTGGTGCAAGTATTGCAATCTCATACTCATGGCAAACAATAATCTCTCTTTGTTTCTTGTTATTGTCCTTTCAGGCTTTCTTGTATATGTCTGCAATGGTGTTCCAAGCCACAGTTTCAAGGAAGACGACAAATTAGTCGATCACAAACAAGTAAGTCAATCTTAATTTTTTAAACGTTAACATTTCATTTAATAATAGTAGATAATTAGTTACATTAGAAAAAAAAATATTTTACACTAATTTTTTGTTTATTAATCTAGGTTAAGGATTTCTGTGTGGCGCAATTACTCGCCCCTCACGAAAAATTACAAGGATTTTTAGACTACGCTTGTGCAAACTTTGATTGCTCGGCCATTCAACCTAACGGTCCTTGTTTCCGCCCCGACACCCTAATAAGTCACACATCTTATGCCCTTGATGTAGTCTATAAAGCCACTGGAAATTGCGACCTTGAAATTGGAGTTAAAACAACATTTGACCGTTGTAAGTTCCTTTTTCTGCTTTGCTAGCTTGATGCAATTTATGGCGATGTGTACATGTTGATATTAATTTGGCCCTTTTTGCACAAATTAAATTCCTTTTTATCACAACTTTATTAATGCGTTATGGAAATAATTACCTTTTCTTATGATGTCCATATATTAATTTTTTTTTTTTATGTTAATGTTGTTGCAGCATTTGATGATTGTCACTATCCCTGAGCACAACAATGAAATGCTATACATGAACAAGAGGAGGGCTGTCAAAGTTCAATATTATTAGACAATATATTTTCTAGTTTGTAATAAAATAGTGTAATGCTAATATAGCGTTATTTAATGAAATTAATACAAGGTTGTCTTCATGCATGGTTTAATGTCGACAAATCAGTTTTATTTAATTAATGAAACCATCTTTAATATTTTTTTTTTTTATATTTTTGGAGAGTGGGGTGGGGGGTGGGGGGTTTAATGAAGGTACAAACCATCTTTAATTCAAACAGTGAGAATAATCCCTATGAATTTGAAAATGTTTAGGTTACATTCGGATGTAAAATTTTGATTTAAGAAAGGATTTGTGTATGGAATTTCAAATAAATACTGGGTTCAAAATCCATCACAATGACTTAAAGAAAAAAATCAAAATGATTTAAAACATATATGTTGTATTATGTGATTAATTACCTAAACAATAGATTTGTTATCATGGATTCTTAACTTCAAATCCATAAATCCAAATTAAATTTAAATAATTCTAAGTGCGGTTGATGTTGAAGACATTTATGCTTCGATTTAAAATGGACATTGCGAATTATTTATCATCTAGCTAGTGACGTATTTCACAAATTTTAAATTTGATTTTATGTACGAATATATTGTTAGGTATCGACCCCGCCGTATGCGAAATAGCCTGCCATTAATGACTATTTTACAAGCCTAACAAATAATCTATTACAATAAATCGCCTACGGAATAGGGATTACGGGATTACGATCCGTTTCTAATAAAGCTATAAATTACAAGCTGAAAACTGGAAATAATAGAGAATAAATGCCACAAAAATACCAAATAGGAGCTCAGGTCACGAAGACCGTTAAGGCTCGGGACTTGGAGCCCGATTCCGCCTCTAGTTAGCTCGGCTCGGGAATACTGTTTCGGCCTCTCACAATCGAGCAATCCAAGTGCAGCCCGAAAGGTAGCCTCACACAATCCGGACCAAAAACACGAATGCCCAAGAACACCGATTTCCTACGGGGATCGACCAAACCGACCGGGATCGACCGAGCGACGTGCACCTACGAAGGTGCCGACTGCGTATTTCCCCACAAGATTCGAAAGACCTCACAAAGAGAAGAATCATATACAACTCACAAAAAGACTCCAAGTTTCACTTAGAAACTTAAAGAAAAGAACAAAACACTTTTGTTGGGAATATGTAGCAGAGATCGAGAGTCGAGAGAATGAGGGAATGTTTTTCCTTGGCTTCATTCCTTTGATTGGGAGTGAGAGTATAAATATATGAATTGATGGATGAGATCATTTCCCTAAAATGGATGGACAAGATCGATCAAGGGCACTACATATTCTTTTAAAGCTTCAAAGTGACAAAGAACATACTCGATTCGGTAGTTGAAAGTGCAACAATGTGTTGTAATTGAGATTTCCGGCTAATGCATGAACCACACAATGTAAACACATAAGAAGTTGTAGATTTTTCGTTATCCCTATCATTTGCATAATTAGAATCCACATATCCTACCAATTTCACACCTTCAGAGATTTACGTAATTTTTAAACCAAAATTCACAGAATGTTTTAAATACCTTAAAAGCCATTTAACAAACATTCCAATGTACCATACCAGGATTAGACATGTATCTACTCAAGCAACTAACAACATATGCAATGTCGGCCTAGTGCGACCATAAGATACATCACGGATCCAATAGCATTGGAATAAGGCACATTTTTCATACGACTCAAATCATGTTCAGTTTTGGGAGACTGTTCTTTACTCAAAACAAAATGGGCAAAGCAAGGGGAACATTCACGGATTTTGCGGTTGACATAGAAAATTTACTCAAAATCTTTTCAACATAAGAAACGGTTAAGAAAAACAAGTAGAGTTTTTCCTATCTCTAATAATGTTCATTCCTAAAATCCTATTAGCATCTCCTAGATATTTCATGTCAAATTTAGCACTCAAGCAATTTTTAACATGCTCAATTGATTTAATGCAAGAACTTATCAAAGATCATATCATCAACATAAATCAACAAGAAAATAGGCGAAGCATTTTCTTTAAAATACAAGCAATGATCATAACTACTTCTTTTTAAACTTTAAAGAAAGCATGCATTCATCAAATTTCTTGTTCCATTGTCTAGGAGATTGTTTTAAACCATACAAGGATTTTTAAGCAAACAAACATGATCGGGTTTCTTCTTGTCAACAAAGCCCTCATTGTCTCATGTAAATCTTTTCTTCTAACTCCCCATGCAAAAACGCAGTTTTAACATCCATTTGTTTTAACTCCCAATTAAACCGAGCAACTAATGCAAGCATGATCCTAACGATTTGTGAACTTAACAACGAGGAGCAAAGATTTTCGTATAATCTATCCCTTCTTTTTGAGTAAATCCCTTAGCCATAAGTCTAGCCTTATATCTAAGCGATTCATTTTCATTCTTGATTTTAAAATGACCATTTCTGATCCACAAAGAACTATTTTGAGGTTTAGGCACAAGAATCCAAGTATTGTTAACATGCAAAGAGTTCATCTCATCTTTCATAGCATTTAACCAATCAGATTTGTTCGACTTTAAGGCTTCTTGATAAAACTTAGGTTCATTACTATCAATAGACTCAAACACACTACAAGCAAATGAGGCCATATGAAAATCATCAAATTTAGATGGCGGTCAGAGTTTCGTCTTTCTCTATCTCTAGCAAGTTGATAATCATGCAAATCAACATTTTTATTTTCGTTCACATCCACTAAATCATCATGCACAACAACATTTTCATGATTTTCGTGCACATCATTCACAACAGGTTGATTTTCAAGCAAACTTTCGGTTTCAACATGCATATTTTCATTCATCAACATGACTCAAACCAGGCAATTGCTCCACCTTATTTGGAGCATCTTGTGTTCAGACAAAGGCAAAGAAGCGGGACAAACAAGGAAAATCAGATTCATTAAAAATGACATCTCTGCTTTGGTTATAGTTTTAAAACCAGGTTCACCCTAAGCCACAATCTATATCCTTTCACACCTTCAGGATATCCCAAAAAAACACATTTTTAGATCTTGGTTCAAGTTTATGACCCTTTTGATGAACAAATGCAAAGACAACCAAACACCTTCAAGTTTGAAAAATCAATTTCTTTACTAGAAAAAATAGATTCGAGGACATTTTCCTTTCAAAGGCACAGACGGTGATCTATTAATCAAATAAGCGCCGTATGAACAGACTTCACCCAGAACCTTTTTGAAAGTCCCGAGGAAACAAGCATGCTCCAGGACCCTTTCAAGTAAAGTTCTATTCATACGCTCAAACAACACCATTCTCGTTGAGGCGTATAAGGCACGATTTTATGCCTTCGAATACCAAATTCAGCACATAAGTTGTCAAACATGTTATTGCAAAATTCAAGCCCATTATCTCCGTCTAAGGGTTTTTATCCTTTTTCGGTTTGATTCTCAATCAATATTTTCCGATTTTTGAATTTTTCAAACACTTGATTTGTTTTTCATTAAGAAAACCCATACTTTTCTTGAAAAATCATCAATTATAGATAGAAAATATCTATTTCCACCTTGGGTGGGTTCACTATTTGGACCCCACACATCGCATGCAAATATTCAAGAATATCGAACACATAGTCCGATTTGGGAATGGGGAAATAGGAAACTTGACTCAGATTGTTTACCAAGCACACATGAATCACGAAATGCATACAAGACAACTTCTCTTTTCCAAAACAGCCATTTTTATGCAAAATTTCAAGTCCTTTAGCACTCATATGACCTAACCTTTTATGCCATAGATCGGTTTTATCGCTGGGACAGAATTCACGAAATTATGCACATAAGATTCATGTTGATTCAAAGATTGCAAACATACAAGTTCCTTTTCTTTTGACTTTGAAAATAACAAGGTTTCCCTTCAAAACTTTCATAACTCCTTTGCCCATCTACCTTCTAACCCATCATCCTCTAATGCAAAGACATGAAATCAAATTGTTACAAAGATCGGGCACATGTCTCACATTTTTCAAAGTTAAAGCACATCCAGATTCGAATTTTAAGCATACATCACCAATCCCAAGCAATTTTACTCTTTTTTTCATTAGCCATCAAAACAGAGCCATTCACAACTTCTTTATAATTAGAAAACAAATTTCTAAAAGGTGTCATGTGAAAAGTACAAGCGAGAATCAATTAACCGTTGACATGTAGATTTAGGTGAAACAAAATTCACATAATCACATAGATCATAAACCATAAACACATCACCCGTACTTCCACTAGTTGAAGCCATATTAACTGATCATTGGATTGGTAACTATTAAAATTCGATTTTGCTTTCCTTTAGGACAATTCCTAATGTAATGACCATGTTCGCCACAATTGTAACATTTCTGTTATTATTGGGCAGACTTAGACCTAGTTTTACTCTTTCCCTTCTTTTTACCAAAAGACTGATTTTGGTTATTAAACCTCGTTTGAGACCGGCCCTAACATGCATAACTTCATTTAACTTTGTTTACTACCTCTACTAACTTTTAAATCAAGTTCCTTGCTTTTAAGCCATTAACAACAATGTCAAGAGTAATAGAATCTCTACCATACTTAATAGCGATTTAACATCACTGCATGCGATTCGGGAATTGCATTTAAAAGCACAATAGGGGTGTAATCATCAATGTTCTTATCACTATCAATTTAATATCTTGAATTAATTTGGTGAACACATCAAGATTTTCATCAATATCTTTGTTTAAATCAATTTAAACCTAAAGAATTTTTCTAGCAAAAACAATTTACTAAGCAATGATTTTTCCGTATATAATTCTTCCAATTTTTCCCATAATTCTTTAGCGATTTGGTTGACCAACCTTCCTAAGCACACGAGTCGAGAAAGATTCAAGATAATAGAAGAGTATGCATATTCATCAGTTTTGACTTTGGTTTCTTTAGTATCGGTGGGACGCATAAGAATTATTAATAGCTTTATATACCTTTTCTTTGAATTAAAATACCTTTCATTTTTGTTTCCAAATAGAAAAGTCGGATTTACCATTAAATGGTTCAAGATGATAACAGACATGCGGCCATATTAAAACACAACGAGTTAATAATATAGCAAACCACAAAATCAACAATGTCACAAAAATGGCAAATCCACACAAATACGAGAGAATACAACGGAAGCAATTAACTGGGCCACAAAAAAATGAGAGAATTGAAAATCAAGCAAACGGACAGCAAGCTCTATAGCAAAAATGAAGGTTCACACAGCAACCTAATATATTCTACAGCACGTAATCCCAATACAGAAAATCGCGGCAAGCGGTATTTAAGCTACAAAAGCAATAAACCCGCGGCAAGCGGTTACGCTCTGGCAGAAAGAGAGGTTCAAGCCGCTTTACCGGAGAGCGAAACTCTACGGTAAGAGTTTCGTACCACCACAGCGGAGGAGCTCGATACCACTGTTAGGTATCGACCCCCCGCCGTATGCCGAAATAGCCGCTGCCATTAATGACTATTTTACAAGCCTAACAAATAGACTATTACAATAAATCGCCTACGGGATAGGGATTACGGGATTACAGTCCGTTTCTAATAAAGCTATAAATTACAAGCTGAAAATCTGGAAATAATAGGACAAAATAAATGCCACAAAAATACCAAATAGGAGCTCCGGTCACGAAGACCGTTAAGGCTCGGGACTTGGAGCCCGATTCCGGCCTCTAGTTAGCTCGGCTCAGAATACCTATTTTCGGCCTCTCACAATCGAGCAATCCAAGGTGCGGGCCCGAAAGGTAGCCTCACACAATCCGGACCCAAAAACACGAATGCCCAAGAACACCGATTTCCTACAGGGACTGACCGAAACCGACCAAGGGGATCGACCGAGCCGACGTGCACCTACGAAAGGTGCCGACCTGCGTATTTCCCCACAAGATTCGAAAGACCTCACAAAGAGAAGAATCATATACAACTCACAAAAGACTCCAAGTTTCACTTAGAAACTTAAAGAAAAGAACAAAACACTTTTGTTGGGAATATCTAGCAGAGATCGAGAGTCAGAGAATGAGGGAATGTTTTTCCTTGGCTTCTTTCGGCTGATTGGGGAGTGAGAGTATAAATACATGAATTGATGGATGAGATCATTTCCCTAAAATGGATGGACAAGATCAGTCAAGGGCACTACATATATGGGCCTGGATTGTTGGGCTGAGGAGAATAAGTAATGGGCCAACAATTACCAACATATATAATATAATATCAACTTTGCACCACTTCCATTTGAAGGTTTTATTACTGTGATATCCAAAATTTGAAATGTGCGTGGCTCGATCTAAAGTTCTTACTCCATTCAGAAGATCAACAAGTTTCCTTCTGAAAGAAAGAACAAAAGACATTACTTAGCATATAATTAACCATCGAAAATTAAATGCTCTTGTTAAAAAAAAATACAAAAAGTAGGGATGTCAGTGGGTCGGGTCCGGCTAGGTCCACCCACTCGAGACCCA
Source organism: Rehmannia glutinosa (assembly GCA_016081115.2). Classification (NCBI taxonomy): domain Eukaryota; kingdom Viridiplantae; phylum Streptophyta; class Magnoliopsida; order Lamiales; family Orobanchaceae; genus Rehmannia; species Rehmannia glutinosa. The sequence continues at coordinate 5,476,618 of CM071926.1, forward strand.
ACTCGTTATGAAAGTATAAGAACAAGACCAACCCTAACCCGCCTCACCTTATACTTATACCCCACGTCTAGCGGGCGGGGCTACTCCTATCGTTAGTCGAGCGAGTTTTTTTATATACTTTTACACATATACTAGTGCTTTGCCCGTGCGATGCACGGTATCTTGTGCGGACCATATGAAATGGGTTGTGTTGGACCATACTAGGTTTGTTGTGTCGAACCATAGAAATTTGATGTAAATAAAAATTATTATTTGAGATATTATTAATAACTATTTGTGATTTTACCGGTCGAGTAATATGGGAATTTTCTTTTTGGTAAGCATTGCAAATTATTTTTGCATCTAATTTCGACATGTTATTTCCGTGGGATTCAAATTTTTCGCAAATATTTGAATTAAATAAGATAAAAATAATAAATAAATTGGATATAATAACCTTGAATCTCAGTTTACTTCCTAATAGATATAAAGTATGTTCGTTGCAGTGGGGTATCAAAATGCTTATATAATAAAAAAAATCATGAGTTGTTAATTAGATTAATTAAAAAAAATACTAATATATGTATTAGTTTACTTGGCATATTATCGATTACGTGAATCGATTAAATGATCCTATTGAAGTTATATATTTTTATTAATTTGTTAATTATTTTAATCAAATCATAAAATTAATAATCATATCAAATTTATTTTTTAATATTTGTTATCATTAAACATAATATTAGTAGAAATGACAGTAATTTTTATATTTATTTAATTTCAACCCAATAATTGAAAATAATAGAGGTCCAATAACAATGAATAAATTAAAATCCCAATTTGGGATGTACACGGTCAGATCCAATATTTTCAATCCAATATTTGATCATTTAAGCCCCACAATTTTCAGCCCATGCCCAAGCATCTGATATGTAAATGTGTGAGGCTTCAAATATGCATGATCTGATTGAATATAGACATGTACGCCTGTTAGAATTAGAGATGTTAAATGGTGGCCTAGCGCTATAGGAAGCACTGCAATGAACTTCAGGTTAAACGACTTTCTACTAAAACGCCAATATGTGGCCAATATTAAGCAATTTGTGATATTAACCCTAACCCTACTGTGAGCAATTTAAAGCCACTAACGGGCTTATATAGGTCAAAAATTAAAATTTATATATTTGAATTTAAAATTTTAAACTCGACTATATATAACATTTAAGTTTAACATTTTAAGTTAAACTATTCGTCATAAATAATATTTATGCAAAGTTTCTAATTACATTGCATTAACAAACTTATAATTAAATATTTTATGATCTAAATTTTGAAAATAAAATAATAATAACTAAATCTATCCAGAATTAACACTTTTTTTCTCGTAATTACTCATATTACTATAAGTTAAAATTTTCAATATTAGATATTTAAATCTAAAATTTTAAACTTGAGCATATATAACATTTAAGTTTAATATTTAAAGTTAATCTATTAATTATAAAAAAGTCATCCATAGTTTATAATTACATTGCATTAACAACATTTATAAAATTAGATTTAGCACTATTTAGAAATATAACTTATATTCTAAATAATCTAGTAAAACTATGTGACATTTTCTTATTCAGAATAATAATGGAAAACTAAATTAAATAATAAATAAAACAAATAAAAAAGAAGTTTTTCAAGAATTTATAGAATGTTTAATAAAGTTAAACTTAAAGATGAGGGAGATGTGAATTTGAAAAATAAATTTACTAGTAATAGGTAATAAAAGTAGATATAAAATAATAGAATTATATTTTTTTATTAAAAAATAAAATAGCGGGCAAATTTTTGATTAACCTTCTGGACTAGCCCTAGTGGGCTTCGGTTTAAACGGTCCGGGCCAAAAGGCCCGAATTTAAACGGGCCAAAATAATTTGGCCTTAACTCTCTTTTTTTCCGGTTTAACCGGTCCGAGTCAACGGGCCACAACCCTTTTAACATCTCTAGTTAGAATCAATGAATAGATTTTAATGGAATAAAGAAAAGATGAAAAAAGAACTTCAACCACAAATTGGGAGGTTAATCGAGAGTCGTCCAATCTCTCTCTCTCTTAAAGAAAAGATGAAAAAAGAACTTCAACCACAAATTGGGAGGTTAATCGAGAGTCGTCCAATCTCTCTCTCTCTCTTAAAGAAAAGATGAAAAAAGAACTTCAACCACAAATTGGGAGGTTAATCGAGAGTCGTCCTCTCTCTCTCTCTCTCTCTCTCTCTCTCTCTCTCTCCCTCCCTCCCCCTCTCTCTCTCTCTCAACCTAGAACTTTCTATATACATTTTTTTTTCCATTTTAACTCCTAAACAATGTTGCATTTTTCAGATTTTTCTTTCCCTATCTGTTTTTTTTGGAGACAATATCTCAATCATAAATTTTTTAGAGTTAAAAATTTATTGTTGAGTAACAGAAGTGCAACACTTGGCACGATCGCAGTGCAGCCTTGATCGTGCTATCGTGTTATGTGGCACGATACACGATCGTAATTAAAAATATGCCACAATTGTAGTTAGTTTTCGATCGTGTCACCCATTGTGCCTTCCATCATCTTCTTCCCCAAACTCGAGACAAATCTAAAAAGAAAAAAGTTATTTAACAAAGTATAATTCAAACCAAATACAATTACCCAACACTTATACTTAACAATTACCCAAATTAATTCAACTATAAGTGTGAAATTAAAGTAAAATATTAAATTCAAAATTAAAATAATATAAAAACTGTGTAATCTAAAATATATTACATCTTCTTTCATTGTCAGAACAAAGAAGATTGTCGGAACTTCTTCTCACCGCCTTGCCCCTTGGGTGTATCATTTTGGGTGAATTTGGGAAAAAACAATAGTGCCAGGGTAAAATAGGAAATTAGGAGGAGTGTATTTAGTAACTATGTTATATTTTAAAAGGTAGGTGAGGGTGTATTTAGAAAGTAGGTGTATTCATCACTTTTGGGGGTGTGAATAGCGCCACCCATAAAAAAAAAAAAAAAAAACCCACACATCCACACTCGCACACATTAACACACCCACACATGACACAAACCACTAAAAAGCACAAAATATAAACTATGAAATTCAACTCTTTTGTGCAACAAAGCAATAAAGATGAACTATTGAAGCAAAAAATAGTACTACTAAAGCAATAACTATTCCAAAAATTATCAAGACAATATATACACCAAAACACCAAAAACATCACTAAAATATTTTTTTGTGGTTTTAATATTCGAATTTTTATTTTTGCAGTTGTGAGAAAAATAGACATCTAATTTATACATTGCTCAGTCATATTGAGTATATGATTCAACTAAACATCAAACCGAAAAGTCATACAAGGGAAGAAAATACATGAAACCCTAGTGAAAAATGAAAATTCGATGAAAAACTAAGAGTTTGAATACCAATAAAAACTAGGTTAAAAATCAAAAACAAATTAAAGCACAAATACACCATATACCTATGAAAAATAGGGGAGAGAAGTGGTTTTTGGGGAAGACGACTAACACCTCTGATTTTAGGAGAAACTGATTCAAAATATGAAACCGATAAGGAAAACATAAAAGGAAAGAAAATGGAGAAAATATCATTGAAACCGAAGAGAATGAACTTTGGAAAATCCTTTGGAACCGCCGAGAAGGAATTTTGGTATCCCTTTCAAACGGCCGATGAGGAATTTTCGGGAACCCTTTGAACCCTTTCAATAAACAATACCTCTGAAAATCTTTTAAACAATTTTGGGGAACCTACAACAGACAATGGAGAGGCGTCCAAGTTTCGGTTTTGGGGAAAATCTGTGAAGTGGCCGAAAATTTGTGAAGTGGTCAAAAAATCTGTGAGAAAATTTGGAGAAGAAACCCTTGTATCTGTGAAAAATAAAAGAGGGTCAAAAAAAGAGAGAAAAATTAGAGTGGTAACGCGGAAAATTTTGGGAGAGATATGTTGTTCCCTAAAAATTAGGATTTTTCCTTTAAACATGGGTTATAAATTACCAAAATAAAACCATTAATTATCTATTTAATTATAATATTACTAAAATACCCTTTAATATACCAAAAAAACGCCTACATAATAAAAAAAATACCAAGATAAATCTTGACCATCCAAATAATAGATTAACAGTTCAGATTTATCTCTACGTTCTTACCTGGGGACCCCGGACTCATTTGATCATATTCCTATATATATATATATTCAATTATGATTTTGCATGTGGAAATAAATGCGCAGATGATGTAAACAATATTTTTTCAAAGATAAACTAGGGATTGTTTTTTGAGATTAGTGTTTTGGTACCTTGTTTTTTTGTCCGAATCTTCTTTGTTTCTTGATTTGCGGTTCGATTCTTCTTCCTTTGCTCGAATAGTCGTATTGTTTGTTATTCTCCTTCGCATAGTGTTTGCGCACTTGTCCGGGGCCGCTGCGTTCCGGATCCGCAACTCTGTTTTAGTTGTTGTTTTTATATGCAACATATTATGTTGGACGTGTTGGCTTTGAGGGTATTTTTGGTATTAGAATTCGGACATCGTATTGTTAGGTAATTTTGATTAAAACTTAGTATTTTGCAGGTACCGATCATAAATAGGTGGGCATTTATGTCATTTTCCCAATAAAAAAGCCATCTTAATTTTATTATTTTTGAATTGGCGGCCATAAGCAATCCAAAAAGTGTCCCATAGTTTAATAATATATAGTCACTACTATTCTTGATCACACCCATTCCTTTGAAAATCATAAAAAAAAAATTAAATGTTGGCGTAGCAAGTGGAATGCGCCAGCCATTGCTCAGACGCATCCACCTACTGCGCCACCAAGTAAAAAAACAAGCCCCCCTATTTCTACCATATTTTGACAATTTGGTTTCGATTTTACAATAAATAAACAATTTTCCCAAGAAGCTTGGTTGTCCTCCACTCCCCGCATAATTATACCTTCATTTTTTTCTAATAAATATTATTAATTTAATTCCAACCTATTTAAATTTACACAAAATTCCACTCTCCATGTGAATTGAGATTGAATATGGTACACAAATGGAAAAAGAGCAAGAAATAATTTGTTTGGTAGTAGTGCGCATCGACATCATATACGGGATTTAAAAAATAAAATTAGACTTCTAATTATTGCAGCCATTTCCTCCAGGTTTAGTAACAAGATTCTAAGGTTTAGCATCCCATAATTTTAGAATTATGTAAAAAACATTGGATTATTTAATATTGAAATATGTAATGTAAATGTGATAAGTGTGAAATAAACGTGCATTTAGGGGTTTATTTGAGTACATATTTAATACATTTGAATGGATATTTAGTGTGTTTAGTTTAGTTTCCTTTGTTGAGCGTGATACTACGTATTCTTGTCTGCTTTTGCAGGAAACATAACTTATTATAAAAAGATATCAGTGGAACGACCAGATAGGAATGTCGAAAGCCAAGAGACTATCAAATACGCAAAGAAAACGACAAAGAACACATCGCACAGACTGCTTGTGTATTTTTACAAGCCCATGGGAATTGTATCGTAGGATTTTACACGCCCATGCAACTTGATTGAATGAAGGATTTCAGAGACACATTACACGGCCTACCTGTGTAAAATCACACGGTCGTTGGAATTGCTTCGAGCCAAAATAGAGACGAAAAACATTCGCACAGTCTAGCCGTGTGAAATTACACGGGCCGTGCGATCTGTCTTGGGGCTGATTTGTTTCCAAATTTCGTCGGGACACTACCATGGATCTCAAAGCAACTATAAAAGGAAGACTAAGCCCTAAAGCTGGAGACACAAATTTTTAGAGAGAAATAACACATCAGTACAGAGAGAAAACATACAATACAACAAAGAACAACACAAGACTTCTTCCAACTACAAATGAGCGAAGGTTCGAGATTGTGAAGACGGATCCATCGACAAAAAAGGGTTCTATATATCATCATAGTCTATGGTTTTTGTTCTATAATTAATTTCATGTTTAAGTATATGTTTTGATTTTGTCTATGAATTTGCAAACAAATATGTTAAGCTAAATCTCTTGATCCTAGGGCATGATCGAAATCGTGGATTCATGTTAATTCTAAAATAAAAATATTAATAAAATATAAATATATTAATATTTATTTAAATTTATGTTTTGTGAAATTTAAATTAAAGTATACTTTAAATTGTTAACATTAAATTATATTAATCATTATTAATATATTTATATTATACTTAAAAATAATTAATATAATTATATTTAATTAATATTCTTATTTATCATTATTAGAAACCAATCCGATTTTAGAAAACAATGATCCCAAAAAGAGAAATGGGTAGGACCCGTAGGGTCACCCCAAATCAAATATCTCCAAAGCTGTTTGATCGGAAACATTTCTGACCCTCTCCTAAGTCCTAAAATCAAATAGAAACAAAAAAAAAACAACGTTGTCGCCACTGAAAATCATTCGGCGTGAAAATGGCTATGGCCTTCTTTGAATGCCTGTTGTGGTTGTTGTGGTGGAGGAACATCAACAAATGATAGTGATCCCGAAATGGGTGCTCAATCGATGGAGATACAAACAATATATATTTATCTTATCTTGAAACTTTTGGTTTAATTTGCTCATGTTATGGTCTTTTATGGGATTTGCATCTTTTCTTTGAATTTTCTCATGCTATGGTATTATGTCAGGACTTGCATCATTTCTTTTTGATTTTGCTCATGCTATATTGAAAGAAAATGATAAAGAAGAGAGAAATGCCATAAATGTGAGATGTGCTAGATACAACTTTGCAGAGAATATATATTTTTCATTCTTTGTTCGGTGAATACAAAGGTTGCCATGCGCCTTACATACAAGGGTATATTTGTGGAGTTAGGGGTGTTAATTTATGAGGTGAATCTTGGGAATGGAGAGGAGAATGTGCAGAGGTGTTGTGACACGGATGATTTTGAATGAGTATTCTCCGGTTTTGTGTGAGGGAACTGTACTAATCGATCAATAGTCGTGGTGGTGTAATGAGAGCGAGAAAGGGACATAGTTTGATGAATTTAGAGGTGCAGTGCGGTATATTTAAAGGTGCGGTATAAGGAAAACCCTGGTTGAGAGATCTCGAATTCTAGCTTGTGCTTATTTAGAGGTGCGGTATAGGAAAAACATGAGCACCCAAATACTCTCATCCCATTATAATTAGACTTGTAAGAAGTTGTACAACATTTAAATGAGATGAGTAATTGGATTTGGATTTGGGATAGTTTATGTTTGATTTGATGTCTCGGTATTTGATTGATTCATCTAGTTTTGTGTGTGGTTTTTGTAGGATTTATCACAAACGAGGAGGACTTGAAAATACTTGAAAAGTGGAGGGAGGACCTCTGCGAGAAAGAGACGATTCTTACAAAAGAATACATCTGTTTTGTGGCTACGTGATGGTTGCAATTTTGATGATAACGTACATCGCGGGAATTCTTGTTGCTATCCGGACGACGTACAAGATGTTAGAACATTCGAGGTGGAGTGTTTATTTAGCTTGCAAGGAAACACAAGCATTATCGACTCGCGTTCTAGGTTTGCTCGGAGTCTTGATGAAACCGTCGCCACCACCGACTTTTGGAATCCCGCCACCACCATCGCCGCAAGGGTCACTATTGAGTCCGGCCCAAATTCGACTCGGAGAAATGGCTAACACTCTTCATGGGACCGTAAGCTTCCACGACGTTGTAAGTCCAAGCGGCTACGATAATCTAGAGGGGTGAATAGATTATCTCCTCTTTTCGATTTCACCCTCTTTTTATAATTGAATGCTCAAACACAATAATAAAGGTGCGGAATGTAAACAACACACGCCGATTTAAAGAGGTTCAACCCACCTAGGGCCTAATCCTCTACCACCCTAGTATATCCGGGATGGATTTCAAAAAAGAAAAAGAATTTTATTAATTACCAAAATTAATACAAATTCAACTTACAACACCTTGAAGAGCACCACACTCTTCTTCAACACCACCTTTGAGATTACCACAATCTCTTCTTGAAGATTACCGCAATCTCCAACGGCACCTTGTGAAGATTACCACAATCTTCAACCTTGAAGAATACCAAATTCTTCAATACCTCAATAAGAAGATTACCACAATCTTCTTGCACCTATCACCTAGATCATCCAAGTGTGTTCTTACCACAAGAGCACTCACAAGGATATCTTGTGTTTGAATGATAACCAAAAATCAAGATTACAACTCAATAATGAATAATACAATTTGAGTGCAAAGTGTAATAAAGAATAGCCTGGACCTCAAAGATGTGAAAGTGATAAGCTAGGCAAATTTACAACAAGAATAATAACAATGAAAGACCAAGTATTTGCTTGAAGTGTATCTTGTTGTGTTGTATCTCAATTGTTGTAGTGGTTGCTCCAAAACTTCCTCTATTTATAGGAGATGATTGATCAAGCATAGGCTCCTCTTGGAGATTGAAAATCTACGTAAAAATACAATTAAAATCAAGAATATAGTTGTTAGAAATCAATCCCACAATTTAAGGAAATGTGTCCATTGTCAAACGGTCATATTTTTGTTGTCAATACACAGGCGACAGGTTTGCCCTGTTGAAGATTTCGACCGTTTTTAAAAAATAGTGCGATCCGGGTAGGGGTTGCGGGGGGTGCGACGGTCGCCCTAGGGTGCGACCGGTCGACCTCACCTTGACCGGTCCCCCTCCCTCTTTTTTCAAGACCTGTAAGTTCTGTTTCGAGTTTCTTATCTTCAGGTACCGGTCGACCACTTTGGGCGACCGGTCGACCTCCCCTTTGAAATGTTGTCCGATTTTTTTCAAAAATAAACTTCAAGAAATACTCCAAAAAATTAGTAAAAACATTTTAAATCATTTGGGAGTATTTAGACAACATTTATAAACATAGTTTTGGTGTAAAACCAATTTAAACAAAACCATCAAAAGTGTTGTCCAATTTTTATCAAATTAAAAACTCTAAGAAATACTCCAAAAATTAGTAAAAATATTTTAAATCATTTAGGAGTATTTGGACAACATATAAAAACATTGTTTTGGTATAAAAACTTATTAAAACAAAATCATCAAAATCTTGATAAAAACATTTATCTAACAAACTCCCCTTTTTGATGATTACAAACCAAAACAATTTTAGAAGGTCGATTTTATAACAAAACAAATTTTCCGGTCTTAAAACAACAATCAAATCCAAACAAGATACATCATAAGTACAAGCACACAAGGATAAGAGCAAAGATTTTTCAAAATCATTTTTGCACAAGCTCCCTATCAACATGCATATAAAGAACAAGTATACAAACAACAACTAAAAGCTTAGCTTTCACAACTTAAGCTTGAATTCAATGAGCTTATAAGCTCCCCTGTCACAAAACATCATTAGTTAAGCATAAAAGTCCACAATACATCAAATGGACTAAGCATTGTTCTGACTTATAGCTTTCAAGAGCCCTAGCTTATAGCTTTTCTTGCAAGCTTATTTTCGCTTCTTTGAGCGTATGAGCATTTTTCCTGTTTCTCCCCTTTGGAATCATCAAAAAGAATGTTAGCACGATAAAAACATCATATATTCATATCAAAGTGCGCAAACGAGAGGCGGTTTATCAACCATCGAGCATTTTATACATTAAGTCCAAAGAAAATGGGAGAGTTGTAACATAAGAGATCCATAAGCTCATTAGTTAGCTAAAAACATGATTTCAAAAGATTTTAAGACATTTTGAAGCAAGAGAATCATGTAGAAGTAGAAAGTTTTATTGCGACATTTCATCGAACACCTTGTGTGCGAGAAAAATAAAAGAGGTTGTATATAGTCCTTGTAAAGGTTTCAAGCCAAAAATTTTAATATCATCAATCAACCTCATTCCAAAGCTCAAAAAGATCATATGCAACATATGCAACATTTGTTCATCAAATAGGAGGCTCAACAAAGAGATTCTCAAGGGTTCAACCCAATTGAGATAATATAAGCTAAGAAGAATCAAGGCATTTACAAATGCCAAAAATTGGAGCATCCATCAAGTAATACAAGTCATGCCTTAACAATACATGTATGATATATCAAATGTCCAAACATATCCATTTAAGCATAATGATCAAAGCATTAAGAGAAGCACTTTTACCATCAAATACTTCATACCAATTATCAAACTATGCCATATAAGAGTATTTTTACTATCAAATACTCCATCAAAACCATGATCATCCACAAGTCATTATCAACTTGCAATTTTTACCCTTTTAAGACAACAAGCAAATATCATTAGTACAAAAGAGTTTTACAAAAGTTCATAAAAGTACAAAGCAACATTAATGAAAATGTTAGAAAGTAAAGGAAGGGAGGGACATCAATCTTCGTCCAGAAGAGAAGCAAGTTAGGGAATGAGATCTTTGATAAATTTCTTCAATTTGCCGATTGACTTTTTCAAACTAGAATTTTCCTTTTTCACAACCCGGAGCTCTTTTCTAAGAGAGGCCACATCTCTAAATGTTTCTCTTTCCACTTTGGCCATTCTCTCTTTGAGATTTAGATCTTCAACATCCAACTCGTCTTCATCTCCTTCCTCATTTTCTTGTTCATTTCCCACATTTTCTTCTTCATTTTCCTCTTCATTTCTTTGTTCGTCAAACTCACCTCTTCCAATATTTTCAACCTCATTGTCATTAAAGAAATCATCCCGAGGTTGTTGTTGATGTCGGGCACGCCCCTAGCGGCTTTGGTAGGAACCCTTGGTAAATGTCGTCGCATTCTTACCATTTGTAGAATGTTGGCATTATCAAAATCATTGTGACGAATTTCGGTATTCATTTCATTTTCCGGGTATCCCGATAAGTATAAGAGTCGGCAAATCAAATTACCCAAGGTATATTTTTCTTGGTAAGCTTTCTAGATTCCATCAAGCAATATACAAAAATTGCCCCATAATTTACTCTTTCTCCTCGAACAATCTTATAGGTGAGAAAGAGTTCGAGATTACTCGGAAGTTTTATTTCCTTTCCACAAACACAATAGAGCAAATGATAGATATGATCTCGATAGTTAGGTGGCATTGCCGAGTATGTCACTGGGTACACTCCTAAAAAGGTTTTTACATCATCTAGTGAAACACCGAAAATGTTATCAACCCAATGAGCGCAATCCACATTGACTACTCCATCATTCGACACATTAAAATGATTGCAAATATCGCCAATGTCCATGAAAAATGCCTACCATTAACAAATGTGTGAAGTTCCAACGGATTATCTACCGTAGCATCAACAATCCACATATTTGCATAAAAAAGTTTTATAAGCTCGTCATCATAATGCAAGCAAGGATTATCCCAAAGTGAAACCCATCATTGAATTTCAAAATAAGCCTTAATATCAGGAAATTCAACATGAAATGCTTGAAATCGAACCATACGAGTGCACACAATTTTCTTATCATTTAATCTAATATTCTCATAAAGTTCCTCCGCAAGTTTATTTAAGAATCGAAATCTATTAGCTCTAGAGGGAGGCTCGTAGAGAGTGATAACTTACTAGAGTCCCAATGAATGCTCGATTTTGAAACTCCGGCTCTTAATTCGACAATCTCCTCTTCCGTAAGTTTCGATTTTGATAGTCTCCTTGTAGAATATCATCTTGTTGGGGATTGGAAGAAGATTCTCCCCTTTGCCTCCTTCTCCTCTTTTGAGGATTTCGTTTAGTAGAATTTCTTGGCGGTGCCATATATGTAAAGTTCTTGCAAAAAGAAGTGAATTAGCAACAAGAATCGTGAAAAATGATGAAGAATTGAAGATTTTGAAGAAAGGGGATGAATTTTCGCCAACAACAAGGTTTTGAGAAAAATGGTGCGTCTGTTTAAGAATCAAGATTTAACGTTTTAAGTCAGTAAAAATAGCACTGGGGACCGGTCGGTAGGGGCGACGGTTGACGTGCGGGCGGCCGTCGCCCTGCTTTGACCGCCCCAGGTAATTTTTTTCTTTTCCCGAGTTTTCCAAAATACGATTTTTCACCCCAAAAGTTTTAAAACTTTGCAAAAAGATAATCTTGGACTATATCCAACAAAAATGGGTTTTGGGAAAACATATATTCGAGAAAATCGAGACTTAACAAGTAGTGCCCTTTTAAGAGAATATTTGCAAAAACATTTAGGGGCACTTAAGGGGTTAAAAATAAATATCTTGAAAGATGTGTGCATAAGCATAATATCAAGTCCTAAGAAAAATACGAGTGAACGTACCTCGATAGTTTAAGAAACTTGATGACGTAAAAAGCCAATGAGTATGAGATATGTATCCTACACAATTCTTAGACAAAATTTGCACAAAAACACAAGTGTAGGCAAGTAATAGGAGATATCAAAAAAGAGCTTATGCCATAAGATTTCATAAGAGAAAACAAGCCACATAAGTCTAATTAAATGCTCAAGAGTTTTAGAAAATCATGCAAGGTCTTCTTTTAAAAAATTTTGAAACTCACAAATATATAAAAGACCTATTAAAAATAAATACTTGAAGACTCATTTTGCAATTAAGACACAATTTAAAAACATGCATAGAATTAAAATAAAATGCATATATAAATGGGGAGATACGGTTTACCAATTTCGCCGTTTCCATGGGTTGTGTCTTTCCCATTGTTGATGATATCTTCCCATTGAGAAGTCACTTTGTTGATGATGACTTCTTTGATTACTCCATTTCCAAGGTTTGTTACCTTCCCGTTGTTGATGGTCTCTTCTTCTTTGAGAATCATCTTGTTGATGATGTCTTTGCCATTTCCAAGGATTATGTTCTTCCCAATTTTGATTATATCCTCTTCTTGAAAATTGGCTTTGTCGAAAATAGTTTCTCCTTCTTTGATCAAATGAAACGGTCATTTGATGTCTTCTTGGTGGTATGAATTTTCTTCGATCATTGTTTCGCCGGGTACCTAATATGACATTATTTTGTGGTACCCTCATGTGTTTGGGTCCTTTGGGATTAGTCTTGAGACTTTTAGGTCTCCAACAATAATTAGAGCTATATCTAGCTCGACAAAAATTAGCCGTATGACCCTTTTTACCACAATAGAAGCATGTAATAATTCTAGAGCATAATGACCAACATGCTTAGAGACTTGATTCTTATTCATGTGATTGACACCATTAAGCTTATGATCAAGTTCTAGTTTCAATTATCACAACAATCAACAATTTCATCGGACTCAAGTCGGATTTAGATAAATCCTTTTCAAGCAATTAATATCCTCAATGAGAGTACTATTTTCTTTTTCAAGGTTTCTAACCTTGTCAAGTGTGGTGGTGTGAGCACATGATAGTGATTCATAGGAAGTAAATAAACTATCCTTATCATTTTTCAAAATATTGAATTCCTTTTTCAAATTTTTGTATTTAACAAGTAAGCTTTGGAATTCATTTTGAAGTTCATCATAATCATTTTACAAATCACTATAATCATTTTGAATGACAATATCATAGGAAGTAGAGGGTTTAAGACATACCTCATTTTCTTCTTCGATGCCCATAAAACAATATTCAACTTCTTCATAGTTGGAAGTTGTAGGAGGCTTGTTCCTTAGATATGAGCTTGTATGACCTTGAGAAGTAGATGCTTTTGTTTGATTTCTTTTATTTGCAAATACTCCATAGATGGCTTCTAATTTTTGCCATACTTCATGTGCTGACTTTATTCCTACAATATGTTCATATTCTAAATTAGTAAATGAACAATACAAAATATTTAAAGCCTTACCGTTGAAGGAGATGATTTTCTTTTCTTCATCATTGAGCTTTTTGAAGCCTTTTGAGGTGTGTGGTGTATCTTTCATCGTAATGGATTCTCCGTTTATGACGGTGTTCCAAATGTCGAACCCGCAACCTTGTAAGTAGCATTCCATTCTTTCTTTCCAAAAAATAAAATTTTTGGAATCAAATAGTGGTGGCTTGGTGGTGGAAGTGCGGATAGATGAGCTTCGTTCAGAGCGACGATCGTTTCTCTTCACTCGCGATGTGAAACGAGCTTGCCAAAAAGTTTGGCTCGATACCACTTGTAAGTCCAAGCGGCTACGATAATCTAGAGGGGGTGAATAGATTATCTCCATCTTTTCGATTTCACCCTCTTTTTATAATCGAATGCTCAAACACAATAATAAAGGTGTGGAATGTAAACAACACACGTCGATTTAAAGAGGTTCAACCCACCTAGGGCCTAATCCTCTACCACCCCAAAAGTATATCCAGGGATGGATTTCAAAAGAAAAAGAATTTTATTAATTACCAAAATTAATACAAATTCAACTTACAACACCTTGAAGAGCACCACACTCTTCTTCAACACCACCTTTGAGATTACCACAATCTCTTCTTGAAGATTACCACAATCTCCAACGGCACCTTGTGAAGATTACCACAAACTTCAACCTTGAAGAATACCAAATTCTTCAATACCTCAATAAGAAGATTACCACAATCTTCTTGCACCTATCACCTAGATCATCCAAGTGTGTTCTTACCACAAGAACACACACAAGGATATTTTGTGTTTGAATGACAACCACAAATTCAAGATTACAACTCGATAATGAATAATACAATTGAGTGCAAGTGTAATCAAGAATAGCCTAGACCTCAAGAATGTGAAAGTGAATAGCTAGGCAAATTTACAACAAGAATAATAACCATGAAAGACCAAGTATTTGCTTGAAGTGTATCTTGTTGTGTTGTATCTCAATTGTTGTAGTGGTTGCTCCAAAACTTCCTCTATTTATAGGAGATGATTGATCAAGCATAGGCTCCTCTTGGGGATTGAAAATCTCTGAGAAAAATACAATTAAAATCAAGAATATAGTGTTAGAAATCAATCCCACAATTTAAGGAAATGTGTCTCATTGTCAAACGGTCATATTTTTTTTGTCAATACACAGGCGACCGGTTGCCTGTTGAAGATTTCGACCGTTTTTTAAAAAATAGTGCGATCCAGGTAGGGGTTGCGGGGGTGCGACCGGTCGAGGTGGGGTGCGACCGGCCGCTCCTAGGGTGCGACTGGCCGACCTCACCCTTGACCGGTCCCCTCCCTCTTTTTCAAGACTCGTAAGTTCTTTCGAGTTTCTTATCTTCGTGCACTGGAGTCGACCACTTTGGCACATTCTGGTCGACCTCCCCTTTGAAATGTTGTCCGATTTTTTCAAAAATAAACTTCAAGAAATACTCCAAAAATTAGTAAAAACATTTTAAATCATTTGGGAGTATTTAGACAACATTTATAAACATAGTTTTGGTGTAAAAACCAATTTAAACAAAACCATCAAAAGTGTTGTCCAATTTTTATCAAATTAAAAACTCTAAGAAATACTCCAAAAATTAGTAAAAATATTTTAAATCATTTAGGAGTATTTGGACAACATATAAAAACATTGTTTTGGTATAAAAACTTATTAAAACAAAATCATCAAAATCTTGATAAAAACATTTATCTAATGTGAGGCGTTTCTCGTTGCAACATCTTTGGCATGCTTCTTGTGTATCATAGTCATTGCTTTGTGGATTATGTTCACAATTAGAGGTAAATATTTATTTTTTTAATAGTTTTATGTAATTTATTCTTTTATTGTTTTTAATGTCTTGTACTTTTGTGAGAGGATGGCTATGTCTTCTTTGGAAAAGCGAGATGTTTGGCGGCTTTGTGGCGACTTAGAGGTAATACTTTTTCCTTTTTTTTTCCTAATAAAAAGAACTTTATATGCCAATTACCCTGCATTTAGTTTCTACTAATGTATGTTGTAGGTTGATTGGTTCTTGTGAAAGCAAAAGTTGTAGTATTCTTTCTCAGAAAGTCCATACATGGAATCGATAGATGATTTCACTTTTGTGAGTCAACTTGTTTTTAAATATTTGGAACTTAAGTAAGAGATGGTGTTCGTAAGTTGAGAGAGATACATAACCATAGATGGATGTGAAATCATCAATTTTACGCTAATTTGATAATGTGCTACCTTTGCCAAGAAGGCCATGGATGGATGTGAATATCATCAACTTTTTGCTAATTTGATAATGTGCTACCTTTGCAAGAAGGCCATGGATGGATGTGAATATCATCAACTTTTTGCTAATTTGATATTGTGCTACTCTTCTCTCTGCTTGTATTTTTTATGTTGTTCAGCATTTTTGTTTGTTTTCGGAATGTTACAAGTGTATAGGATTTCGTTCAGCTTTATAGGTGTTTTCCTTTTCGTCATGCACGCATATGTTTGACATAACGATATGATGATAAAGGTCGTCTACTGCAGTCAGTTAATTGCTTCTTATTTATTCAAGGTGTAGAAAGGAAATAGCCGGAGTTGGCTGAACTTTGTTGACAACTAATTTTCATGGATTCCCTTCCCTTTGATGTTTCTTGTTTTAGAATGTCATTTAGGAGTCTTCAGAAGAATGTTGTGTCAGAGGAATTAGATTTCATTAGGCAGAATAGTTGCAATTAAAGATCTTCAAGTATTTCATACATACTTTTACTGCCCTGGACAAATGTTTGTTCTCTTTGGATTTTCAAGTATTTCATTGTTTGGAACACTGTGTCACGGACTTGTTCCTTTAACAACGAACTGTGCGGCCTTATCGAAAGTGTTAGTGTGTGAAGAAGTGTAGGAAAGATGGCTAAGGAAAGAACACACAAGATAACTTTGGAAGATAACTCCTATATTCACTCAAACTTGCTTACAATGTGCTTGATGGTTTACAAATGAGGACATGCCTCTATTTATACTACTTCACCTCCTAAATGGACGGTGGTGATGCATTTGATCCTACATGTTGGGAAATTTATTTTTAGATTTTGATGAATGCCATGTAAAACTTAGACTAGAAAGTTGGCACCCCATTTTCTTTGTAACTTGCATTGTATTTGTAATAGATAAGGTACATTTTGAGTTAAGTCGGCCTATGCCTAAATATGCAAGAAGTCAATCGAGACTAGAATGAAGACTCATTTGTGATGCAACCGAGTATAGCAAGGAAGAGAAGACAGGAACTTGATCGAGAAGTATCATCCGAGATGAATTGTGTGAAGTGTTAGTCAAGTCAACCCAAGATAGCCAAGTCTCAAGTTGAAGTGATAGATGAGTCATCCATGTTTGGAAGTCGACTCAAAGTCATCCGGGAAGTTAAGGAACTGATCAAGCCAAGACAATCGAAAAGGATCCGTTACGTAAGTCAATAAAGTTACTTAAACAAGTAATACTTCCATGCGCTTTCTTGAAGTGCTCGACCCCGAAGCGTGCAAAAGAATAAACCAATGGGAAGAGACTTTGCACTGTGTCGAACTCTCAAAAAGTGAAGGTTCATTTAATACGAGAAAATGTTAATTTCGAGGATCGCAACAAGACAAGCCAACGACCACAAGTGTCTTTTGAAAATTAGCCTATCTCTTCAACGGGAAGATTTTCAAAGAACACTATAAAAGGCCGAGGAATCAATTTGAGAAGAGGTTACCTTGACTACCTATACTACGAATATTCAAACTATCATTTGAGTCAGTAACCTAAAAAATATTCTCAAGTCATTCAAGCTCAATCCTCGGGCGAACTTGAAAGAAATCAATCCAACACTCACCTGTGAAGGAAAGACGACTTCAATCGGTTGAAGAGGAAATATTTGAAGAATAAAAGGGCTATACATTCTACGAGAGGATTGTATAAAGGTTCAAGGTCGAACCAGTCTTAAGTACTTGGAGGGCTTCGTGATCAAATCCAAGAAACTTGAGCAAGTGAGCTGTAGTAGCAAGGCAAAGCAAGGCCTTATGAAGAAGTTCGAGTCGGACGAGAAGCCATTTGTGTGACAAGGCATCTCAGATCGAGTCCCAAAGGATCAAGTCATTTTGTGTGATCAAGACTTGCATCCGGGACCGATAACCACTTTCTACTCGATCAATACTTAGTGGATTCCTCCAGGAGTTGGAGAAGAGAGGATTAGAAGAATTACCCCATCTTGAACCTCTATAAAATTTATTGTGTCATTTAAATTTCAAAGATTTCAATTTCGCATATTATCTTATATAGTTCTTTGATAAATTTGCTATCCAATTGACATTTAACAAAGTGCTAAAACCAAGTGTTAAAACTAATCTTAACCAAATTCAAGGGTGTTAAGTCTTCCAATAAAACATATCATAGTTGAATTAAACTTTAGACTAAGCAAGCGGTGAGTTATTCTATCAATAGCTCGGTCGAGTCGCTGAGTGGCTAACTCTATTTGGTTAACTAACTTAGTGTCCATTAAGGACTTAGTGTGAATATTTAACTCGAACTATTTTAAAAGGACTAAATCGAAAAGTTGGTAAAGTTTATTCAACCCCCCTTCTAAACCTTACACTCACACCCCTTGGGACCTACACTACGGTTGGGAGAAGTTCTCTATAACTCTCCATGGAATATCCCAAGAATATTCTTACAAGATATTTACAAAGGAATGCTCTAGAATCATCTTACCATTCTCTACAACTCCTACAACTTCTAGAATATTCTATGTACAATTGGGCCTAAGTATTTAAGCCATCTTGTAGGCTTGGAATTGGGCTTAACCTCTTAGCTCATGTAGAGAAATGTCGGTCCAAATAGGCAGCCCATTACATCTTCATGGGTTTGTACTCCAGCGTGTAGTCGAACTCAACCAAGAAATCTTGCCAACGGGCTTGCTTCGGTGATAGCTGTTCGCCTTTATTTTTAGTTCACCGCAAGTGTACGGTGTACGTTATATAAAAGGGTAGCAAGTTCGTATCCACGGAGACTAATAAATTTATGTACTAAGTATTGAACTAAGATAGATTTATTTTTATTTAGACTATCGTAATTTGATGATTGTTGTTGTGAGATTAAGACAAGTTAGACTAATAAAACACAAGATTAAGATAACACAATTGATAGAAGTATCAAGATGATAAAATGGATTTCCGAGTTAATGTTTCGATTAATATCCCTCTTGTTGTCCGATTGGTAAGGTTTATTCAACCCCCCTTCTAAACCTTACACTCACACCCCTTGGGACCTACACTACGGTTGGGAGAATGTAGGTCCCAAGGGGTGTAAGTGTAAGGTTTAGAAGGGGGGGTTGAATAAACCTTACCAAATTTTCGATTTAGTCCTTTTAAATATTCGAGTTGATGATACTACACAGTTTGTGTCCTTGGTGGACATGGTGATTTAGATAATCTGAGAGTTAGTCTCTCAAGACTCAATCGAAATTTGTTGATGGAATAACTCACTGTTAAGTCTAAATTAACTCAAGCGTGGTTTGTTTTGTGGAAGACTTAACACCCTTAAGTTTGATTAAGCAAGGATTTAGTGCTTGGTTTAGTACTTAGAAATTATCAAGTGGATAGCAAGTTTATCGCCAGATATGAACAATTAAGATGCGTAAATTAAAGTCCGAAATGTAAATGACACAATAAAATTTTTATAGAGGTTCAAGATGGGGTAATTCTTCTACTCCTCTCTTCTCCAACTCCTGGAGGAATCCACTAGGTATTGATCAAGATACAAAGTGGTAATGATCCGGATACAAGTCTTGATCACACACGGTGACTTGATCCTTTGGGACTCACCGAGATGCCTTGATCACTCGGTGGCTTCTCGTATGACTCGCCTTCTTCTTCACAGGCAGCTTTGCTTTGCTACTATAGCTCACTTGCTCAAGCTCTTTCGATTTGATCACGAAGCCCTCCAAAAGCTCAAGACTTGGTTCAACTTGAACCTTCCTACAATCCTTCGTGGAATGTAGACCCTTGATTTTTCAAGATTTTCCTCTTCAACCGATTGAAGTTATCTTTCCTTCACAGTGAGTGTTGGATTGATGTTCTTCGTAGTGTAGGCTTGAGGATTGAGAATATTTCGGATTTTCTAATAATTGCTTGGACGTTTTTGGTTATTGTCTCTTAATCACTTGGTCCAACTTATGTCACTCATTCTCAAATGAACTCCTCGGCCTTTTATAGTGATCTTTCAAAAATTTGCCCGTTGAAGAGATAGCTTATTTTTGAAAGTCACTTGCGATCGACTATTGGCTTGTCTTGTTGCGATCCTTGGAATTGCCATTTCCTCGTATGAATTGTTCTTTCATCTTTTGAGTTCGACACGGTGTAGTGCTTCCCATTGGTTCATTCCTTTTGCACGCTTCTCGGGACCGAGCACTCCGAGAAAGGTGATATGGAGATATTACTTGTTTAAGTAATTCTCTTGATTTCTCGGCAACGGATCTTTTACGCTTATCTCGACTTGACCGCATTTTTGCTTTCCCAGGTGACTTAGAGTCACTTCCAATCATTGGATGACTCTTCCGTCACTTCAACTTGAGACTTGGCTTTTTCTCGAGTTGACTTGATCGATACTCCACTCACCGCATCTCACCGCTTCTTCAAGAGAGTTCCCGTCTACTACTCTTCTTTGCCATACTCACTGCCTCACAATGAGTCTTCCTTCTAGTCTTGATTGTCTTCTTGCATGTTAGGGCGTAGGCCGACTTAACTCACCTTGGCACTCTATTTATTACAATGCATTTTTACAAGAATTGGGGTGCCAACTTCCTATTCTAAGTTTTACATGGCATTCATCAAAATCTAAACAATAAATTTCCTAACAATTTCCCCTTTTTGATGATGCCAAAACTTAAACCATTCAAAAATGCAAATAGCAAAGATACATACAGATAGATAGTGTATTGACATAGAATGTATGTGCAGAATCAATTCTTTTATTGATCATAACATTCTTGTTCTTTTACACAATGTTTACAAGGTGTATCAAAGCACATATTTGTCTACACAAAAAAAAATAAAGAATTTATAGCTTTATTTGTAGAAGACTTACATTGTATGTATTTACATAATAAAATACACGAAGGGGTGGACAACAACACTTCATCTCCTTCATTGTCTCCTTCTTTCATCTTGTTTAGATCTTCTTCTCTTCTTTTTTTTTGTCATCGTCACCGCTTCTTTTTTTCTTTTCATATGCCTTCCTCGGCAGCCTTCATCTCTTCTTAATCTTTCATGTCTTTCCTCCCATAGCTGAGTTTGTCTCTTGTTTTCTTCTTCTATTCTTTTTGCATACTCACGTTATTTTTAGCCACTTGCAAATTTGCTACTTGGTCAAGACCAGCCTTGAAGAGATCCCTCCTTTCTTGCCGGATCTACGTATTCAATGTTTTTGGGCAGAGGCCAGTCCAAGCTTCTTCCTCCACCATCGCTTCTTCCTTTACCTCTCGGGCGTGTATCAGACTTGGGTCTTCTTCTTTCGGTGAGTGACAGCGGAGTGACCAAAGCAGAGGATGGCCGAGTCCGTCACTCGTCGCCTTCTTCACATAACGTGAGACCCTTTTCCCAAAGACAAGTCCCAAGCTTGAGCCATAGACATATTTGCAAAGTATCCTTGATTCGAGCGTTTTAAATTCATCAATCGATCGTGGCTCCGTCCCGACATCCGAGATGGCATAAGTGTCTCTCGCTTCTCAAATGCCTCCATGTCTTTGTTTCAAGATGTTCATAACCCGGGCATCCATTCTTCCTTCCACTTCCTTTATCCCTCGCTTCAATTGTTTTTCTCTTTTTCACTATAGATATAGCAGAGTGTTGGAGTGGCGAGTCACGGGGAGTTTGTCATTGATAATGTCGTTGTGCACAGAGGACCCATTGGGGGTTTGTGCAATCATTAAGGTCACATCTTTCGATCCTTCCCCTCAGTAGATTTTCCTTTATTTTGTTTCAGCCGCTTCCTCATTTGTCTTTCCCTTCACAACTTTGATCCTCTTTTTCGGCTTCAGATCTTTTTTGTGCTTTAAGGTATTCCTCTTCCCCTTTTTGGCATCATCAAAAGAGAGAGGGACACTGAAACATATCGCGCGCGTTGAAGTCGAGCCTCGATGGTAGAGTTCTCGTCTCGAGTCCGCACTGCAGAGTATGCAAGACGAAATTCGGATCGAGTAGCGTTGGACTCACGAAATCGCTTCATCTCAACCATGAGAAGGCTGAATTTTGTATTCATGGTTTCTTCCAAACGTCGTAGATCACTCTTGTTTTGCTCACGCAATGACTTTATCTCGGCAATGTGTGCTTCATGCATGTGCTCAATATGTTCTTTCTTCGTTTTTGCATCGCATTTTCACTCTCCATACCAGCCAGCCTTGTTGAACAATGTCCCAAGTATCTAACTTGTTCCACACGCATTGTTTGTCTTTGTTGCCACCATTCCTCGATCCTCGATCGTTATGCCTCTTAAATCGGCAAAGAAGATTGGCATCTCTCGTTGTCCGGGCCGCATGTCCATAGAGGCCTCGATGCCTCTCCATCCGTTCAATCTCGGAATAATGCCTTGAACACTTCGCGGACTTCACCGATTCTCGTTGCGGTGATGGCCATGCGGCGTCAAAATCATAATCACCGAACAATGGTGCCTGGCGATGGAAAAATGGGAGCTGGTCCGTGGTAGCATGCGCGTTCGTTCTCGACTTCTTCATGGAGGTCGGGTACTCCAGGGAAAAAGGAAAAGATTCTATAAAAGATTCATCACCGCCACCGGGATTTGTTCGATGATGAGCGGTGAAGTTCTTTTTGGAATCGACTTGCCGCAGCCTTGAGGAGTCTCGCGCAGTGGACTCGGGTTGGGGTTTGTTGTGAAGTGGACCAGCCTTGTTGAGCCTCACTGCCTCAACAGCCTTCGTTGGTCTCACCTGGTTTCTCCAATTGAGTAGATCGGTCCTCGGCCTTATTAGAAGCGTCATCGGACGATGATGAGATTTCCATTGGTGGCTCATCATCAAAATTAAAGGTTTGACGAGTAGTCCTGGGATCGAGACTTGCTCGTGCTTGGAACATCCTTGTGAAGTCTTTTGGCTCACACGGGATGACTCGCCTTCTTCTTCGCCTTCCGATCCCGGAAAGGTTACATCAGGATTATCCCGGGAATCATGAAGCGCGCTTATCTCCTTTTCGATGGGTCGATGATAGCGGGAGGGATGTTCTCTACTTGACTTCTTTACCCCGGAAGTCTCAACCTCCCGTGGGCCTTCATTACCTCCCCGCAGCCTCAATCGCATAGCGAGGCTTGGACCTCCCTTTCGACAGTGTCACTGCCTTAGGGTCTTTCGTGGTGACATCCATTGGAGTCTCAACCCCATGGATTGCACTTTCATCGCCCCTGCAGTGTTAACTCCCGGCATTCCTTCTCGCGTGCCTCGATCGCATCGCCAGCGTCATTAGCCTTTCAGAGCAGTTGACACTCACCGAGACGGTCTCAATCGCCTCGAGCTTCGTTGATGGCAACTTAACATTCGTTTGGTGGTTGTACTTTCTCCACTTCGCCTCCTTGATTCATTGTGGAGTCATCTCGCAGATTCTCCGACCTTGCCGCAGTGGAGAGGAGTTTCCTCACCGGGCGCACCACCGAGTGACTTGGAATGGGGTCACTCGTCTCCAAACTCCCGGCTGTTGCTATTGAATGTTGGTAGTTGGGGCGGTGGCAAAACACCTTCAATAGGGGTTGGCTCGACCGGGGTCCCCACTATCCCGCTTTCATCGCCACGTCCCTTATTGCTTCTTTTCCGAGTGAGCGGGAGGTGGTGGCAAGAACAACAAATGGCGATTTGTCGAACCACTCCCATCGATCAATTTCCGTGTTCGAGGACTCTCCTGGTCCCTCCATCAATCTTTGCTCGTGAAGGATTCTCGATTCGTGCAATGCTTGCTGCCATTTGCAACTCTTTCCAAGGGCAAAGAACATTCTCCAGGATCCTCATCACCGCCGTGAGAAGACATCAAGGAGAGGATGTGTGTGTTCGTGGTGCCGGAGATAGGGCATATGGCCGCCTTCTCACGTGCCTCGCCTTCCTCTCGCTCGTTTCTCCTTTTCCTTATCTCTTGAAGATCGCAGGATATCTCGTGCAGCTTGTCTTCATCCTCCGGGAGTACAGGTGGTCGGGTCCAAGGAAGCTCAGCTTCCTCTTCTTCTTCTATAAACTCGGGCCGTTGGAACTGTTCCTGGATCGACTCAATTTCCATTTCCTCCACTCACGCAGACGATTTTGGATGTCCGGGTAAGGTGGAGATATGATCATCACATCACTATCGGCTCTACCAGCCTTTTTTTGTGTTTCAAATTTGTGTGGGCTACAACAGTGTGTCTTCAGTTGCCTCTCATTGACGCTTCAAACAGACTTATTGTTTCATCAATTACATTTGGAGACTCTACTTCTCCAACAAGTCTCCCGATTCCGCTCCGGTGAGTGGTCGACTCGGCCCGGTTTCTCAAGCTCGGAGTGCTTGATGATTCTTCTTCGTCTCCTAGTTTGTACCGCAGGGATTTCTCGGTTCGAGACGGTTTCTCTAAGTCTTGGGCGGCGGGGCCGTGCTGGTGTCTTTTTCTCGAGGAGCGGTCGTCTTGGCTTGTCGCTTCTCCTCTTTTTGACGATCGGAGAAGGTATTTGAGTGTCCTTTCGACGCTTTGGGGCGGTGAGACGGCCTGCAGGGGCAGTGACTCACGGGCAGGGCAGGAGCAAGTTTGACTTTCTTGCAGGGGCACTGCTCTTTTCTTTTGCGGCCGCAGGGCGCTTTTCTTTGGGTGGAGAGGGAACAATCGTATCTTCGTGGTCACCGATTCCCACTCACTCGTGTCGCTCTCTTGGCGTAGGCTCTTTTCTGTGCGCCAGAGAGGTTTGCTCAACATCCTCTTGTTAACATGGAATGCCTTCCCATGTCTAAGAGGGACTCCTTTCACCTCCATCACCGCCAATCACTAGGCCATATCCTAGGGATCCTCCAAATGTGCCATCTTCCTTGAAGGATTTGTTCCCTACGCTCGCAGCAGTCTCGTGAGAGACAAACTCCCCAGTTTTTATTTTCTTTTCTGCGATAATTGCAAAGCCATTACAATCGACTTTGATTTTGACAGCTTGGTCAAAGCCGCCAAATTTGATGTCAATACATTTGGCAACTATGTCCAACAAGCCTTGTGATAATCCTCTTTCAAAGAAAGAGATCTTGTTTTCTTTGTGTACACTATTTTATCAAGCAAAGTCGGGCTTGGCTATTTCTTTCCAAGCATCGCCCAAGTTTACATCGCCGTTAATTTCGCATCTCGAGGCTCCTTCATTGGTAGTGAGCAAATGTTCGCCAAATCCTCGCGCAGAGATAGTCACCGCTTTCCGTGAACAGATGACTTTATTCCTTCATCGTGAATCTCAAGCATTCACGAATTGTGACCTCCTCCACATAGGTCATCGGATATTCTAACGTTAGAAACGGTTTTCACCGGTCGCTTCTAATTTCTCAAAGAATTTTCTTCACTAGGGTGTCGCTTCGGACCCCTGCTTTCACCATGCCGTCGAAATCCACAAAGAGACCGGTGTGGATTTGCTTCCTAACTTGGTAAAATCATAGGTTGGTGCCATTTTTCAGATTTTATCAAAGAAAAACTTAGAGATTGATTTGAAGATAGATAGGGTTTCGAGAGAATTTTTGCCTTTGCTTTTGAGAGAAGGAAAATGAACAGTTTTGGTAGTGTGAGAGAGAGAAACTTTTAAAATGGTTTAAGTATGGTTTATGAAAGGACGGCGGTGGTTTTTGAAATGTGATCGAAATCAACGGCTTAGATTTTGCACGCCTATTTAGCATTTAATGTCTCGTATTTAACGCGGCAAAGATTTATATCCAATCATAAGCTTCGTGTGCGGCTTTATGTCCGTACACATCATCATTATGCCGACGTATTCCTTAAAAACATTCCCACTTAGTTAAAACGATCGCGTTTTTGTCACTTTGCTCATAAGTGACTCAAACCTTATCCTTTAGCCGATTTAACTCTTCTTCTCACAGTTCTCTTAGTGACTCACCTAACAAATGACTTGGTATAGTCTGTTTTTCCGATATAGCTAATTTACTTAGCTAATTTGTGAGTTCAACTCTTTTTCCCTTTTTGTGTTCCATTTCTTTTCTTTGATTCTTCCGAGTGTCACCACCAATTAACCCCAACTCATGTTTGAGTTCTTCAAATCTTGACTCACATAATGGTTTTGTGAAGATGTCACCAATTGTTTATCGCTTGAGATATATTCCAAGATGATGTCCTTCTTTTCAACATGATCTCTTATGAAGTGATATCTCGACATCGATATGCTTTGTTCTTGAGTGCAAGACATGATTTTGAGTAATGGCATTGCACTTGTGTTATCACACATGATTGGAATTTCTTTTCTCAACTAGTCATAGTCTCTCATTGCCTCATCCATAGGACTTGGGCACAAATTGCCCCATAGCTATGTATTTTGCTTCAATTGTAGAGGCGGCTATTGAATTTTGCTTCTTGCTAAACTAGAAATCACTGTTTCCTAGCATTTGACATGTGCCTGAAGTGCTTTTTATCACTCGCATCCAAAGATAGTCGAGTCCGAAATAGCCGATTAGCTTGAATCCACCTTCCTTGGATACCATAAGCGAACTTCTTGGCTTCCTTTCAAGTATCTCAATATTCTCTTAGTCGCTGTCATATGGCTATCGTTTGGAGCAGATTGAAATCTTGCACATACACCTACAAAGAAAGGTGATGTCCGGCCCGCTTTGCGTGAGATAGAGCAATGATCCAATAAGTGCTCAGATCTTGTTTGATCTACTGTGCTTGCCATCCGCATCCATGTCCATTTTTGATCGATGTATTCATTGGTATTTTCACGTAAGACTTCTCCTCCATACCAAACTTCTTCATTAAATCTCGTGTATTTTGTTTGACTTATGAAGGTTCCATCTTTCAATTGTTTCACTTGGAGTCCAAGGAAGAATGTCGCTCTCCCATCATGCTCATTTCAAATTTACTTTGCATGAGGTTTGAAAATTTTTCACATGACTCTTTGTTTGTAGATCCAAAAATGATGTCATCCACATATATTTGAACAAGCAAGATACTCTTTTTTGTCTTGAATTCTAAAAGTGTTCTATCTACTTTTCCTTTTGTGAATCCATTTTCGCTAGAATTGTGACAAGGTATCATACCATGCCGGGTGCCTGTTTCAATCCATATAGAGCTTTCTTGAGTTTGTATACTTTATCTCCAAGAGTCTTCTCGCTCAAATCCTCGGAGGTTGTTCAACATACACTTCTTCTTCCAATAAACCATTTAGAAATGCACTTTTTACATCCATCTCGATATACAATGAAATTCTTGTGAGTCGCATAGGCAAGAAACATTCTTATAGCTTCCAATCTTGCTACAGGGGCAAATGTTTCATCAAAATCTATTCCTTCTTCTTGGCAATATCCTTTGGCTACTAATCTTGCTTTGTTTCTTACCACGTAACCTTCCTCGCTCATCTTATTTCGAACACCCATTTGGTGCCGATAACATTTTGATGTGGGTCTTTGCACTAATTCCCATACTTTATTTCTTTCAAACCGATTCACTCTTCTTGCATAGCTTGAATCCAATGTGCATCGTCCAATGCTTGTAACACATCTTTGGGCTCTATTTGCGAGATGAAGCATGTGAACATAGCTTCTTGTTGAGTTCGATCTTGTTTTTACACCTTCTCTTATGTCTCCAATGACAAGTTCTCGTGGATGGTCTCTCACCATCTTACATCAGGTTGGAGTAAGTTAGCCGGATTCAGATTGTCTTGGTACGTGTTGTTCTTTGTGGTCAGCCTCTCTCGTGATCACTTACCGCAAATTTTCCATTGCTTTTGAGATTCACTATCTCATCTTCTTCTCGAGTTTATAGTTTCCGGCCCAAAGATAGGGACTCTTCGCATGGTTGGATGACTCACCTTATCACCGACTCTTCAATGTCTTCTCCATTTACATTTGGCTCATCGAATACCACATGAATGGATTCTTCCGCAACCATAGTCCTTTTGTTGAGTACTCTGTAGGCTTTGCTTTCGGTGAGTATCCTAAGAGGATACCTTTCATCAACTTTAGCATCAAAAGATTTTAGATTGTCTTTTCCATTGTTGTGGATGAAGCATTTACATCCAAATATTTTGAAATATGCAACATTTGGTTTTCTTCCAGTCCAAATCTCATAGGAGTCTTTGTCACCGTCTGCCTCCATTTATCATACATCCTGTTTTGAGTGTAGCAAGTCGTGTTGATTGCTTCAGCCCAAAATCTTTTTGGTAGCCCCGCGTCCTAACTAACATGGTCTTGCCGCTTCTTTTTGAGTGTTCTGCCTTCTTTCTCGCAACTCCATTCTCCGTGTGGAGTCCTTGTGGCCGATAGTTCATGACCAATACCATTTTCAATACAATATCGAGTTATTATTCCATTGACAAACTCGGTTCCTCTATCCGATCTTATTTTGATAATGGTTTGGCTCTTCTCTCATTTTGAATCCTCTTCATCATTTGTGGTAGTTTTTGTAGAGTTTCTTTCTTCTTACACATGAATATTGTCCATGTATATCTTGAGTAGTCATCTACTACCACCAAGATGTATTTCTTTCCACTTATGTTGGTTGGTTCCATGGGCCAAATAGATCCATATGTGAAAGATGCAATATTCTTGTTGAAGATGGGCATGTCTTTTCCTTGAATGATGACTTGATTTGTTTTCCTTCGACATGCGTCACATATACTCTCCTTTTTGTATAATCGAGTCCTGGAAGTCCTTCCACAAGATTACTTCTTGCAAGCTTGTTAATCGTTTTGAAATTTAGGTGACTCACTTTTTGTGCCACAACCAACTTGATTCATTTGTGCTCTTTTGCTAGAGGTGTGTCTTTGGGTGCAAGTTGACCAATCCACGACATACATATTCTTCCTCGTTCTACATCCTTGTAGCACAACTTCATTTGATTCAATATCCTTGATTTGGCATATACCCATGTTAAATCCAACATTGTAACCCTTGTCACAGTTGGATCGATGCTTAGCAGTTGAAGTTGAGTCCTTCAACATATGCAACGTCTGTGATTTCTAATCCA
Organism: Rehmannia glutinosa; assembly: GCA_016081115.2. Classification (NCBI taxonomy): domain Eukaryota; kingdom Viridiplantae; phylum Streptophyta; class Magnoliopsida; order Lamiales; family Orobanchaceae; genus Rehmannia; species Rehmannia glutinosa. The sequence goes on from CM071926.1 coordinate 5,505,577, forward strand.
TTCTCTTGATGGATCCAATGCCTCTTATTTCACCAGGAGCTTCATTTCCTCCAAATATGACTTTTGCTCCTTTTACTTCCTTGAATTTTGACAGATTTTTCTTGTTTCCGTCATGTGTCCGGGAATGTACCACTATCCATGTACCAGGTTCCTTGGCACTCACCTATTCCTGAACTTGCAATCAAGGAAATTAAGTTTTAGGTACCCATACTTGTCCTGGGTCCCGAGGGGTTAGAATTGTAAGATGATCCAACCAACTTATAGCCAAATGATTTGACTCTAAGGGGTTGCCATCTATCATTGCCATAATCATAATTAATCTCGCAAATTTCCTTCGGGATTCTAGGTTCATACAAATTTGCTCTTTTGTCAGAGTATGCTGTGTATAATTTTTAGCAATCGATTCTTTGGGTAATTGTGGTGTCTTTGAGTGTAGTGTCTAGGTGCATATGTGTCTTTGATGAAAGCTCTTATACTTTTGGAATGGCCTTTGCCGAGTTCTAAGCCTTTGCCATTTGGGCTTATATTCCATAAGTCTATCCGATAATTCACTTCATTCCAATCACTTGGCTTGGATATTTTCTACCATTCCCATCATATGTATTTCTTTTATAGATTTTTGGGGTTTTTGGTAGCTCGCTTCTTCTTTACTGAGTATTTTCTGTTTGGAGTTTGCTTGAGGAACTCGATCAATCTCTTCTCACTGCCCTTTCAGCCGCACTCAACTGGGTCGTTTTCCTTTTCTTTTATAACCAAGGCCGCTTTGCTTGTAATTGTGCTTTGGAGTGAATGTGTGTGTAACATTTAGAGTTTTGGATTTTTTAGACTCTTCATTGCTTGAAGATCCTTTTTCCAAAATCACTTTTGGAGTTTGACATAGCACAGAGGAATTAAATCCTAAGCCTGTCTTGTCTCCACATTCTCTTTGACTCATAATAAGATCATCCAATGATTTGGATGCCTTAGTGAATGAGGCAATAACATTCTTGAGGTCATTCTCCCTCTTCTCTATGGCAGCAATTTTCGCTTATTAACTTAGCATTTTCAAATTTTTAAACTATCATTCTCATCACCTATTTGACTTAGAGTACTCGGCTCCTTAGTCACTTTGAGTTTTGGCTTTGAGTAGGTGTTTTCCTCATTTAGTAGTGTGTGTGAGGATTTAATGTGTTCAAAATCTTTCATCATTTTGCCTAATGAATCATAAAGATGAGTGGGTGATGAAGTGTGTGTGTGTCATACCACTATCACTAGAGTCCGAGTTTGATGAGTTAGAGTGTACCTCATATTCTTGGTCGGTTGATCTTGTTCTTTGGCCATCAAGCGGATCGAGCTTCTTCTTCGTAGTCACTTGAGTAGTCGGCTTCACCGCTTCTCGAATCAGTTGTCTCTCTTGACTTGGTTTGTTGTTTCATCTCGCAGCCCATCATTGCCTTTTTCTTTTTCTTTTCTTTTCTCTCAAGACCTTTCTTTCTTCTTCATTCCTGTATTTGTTAACTACAGGATATGAGCATCAATGGCATAGTGACTGGTTGTTGAGCCCAAAGATAGATATTCACCTTTTGATCAGCTCTTTCCATTCTTCGATTGTCACCCCCTTTGATACTCAACTTTTCGATGATCTTGCTCTCTTGGTTGGCCTATCTTCCCTTGATTTGGATGAGAGTGAGTGTCTTCCGGAAGATTCGCCCTTTCTCTCTTGTAGTTTTTATTGAAGAACTTGTTGAATTTTTGACCATCGTGGCTATTTCTTCCGGATCAATGACTTTTCGACTCTCTTCCCATCTTTAACAATTAGAGCAAATTGTTTTGGGTACAAATTGTCTTCCTGGTCTTTTCTTCTCACTCAAACTCATAGCTTTCGTGTCCGAGAATAATTCATGGTTGGATGTCTTTGATAGGTCCATGGAATGTCTCAAAGTGCCATGACCTTCATTTCCCATTTAGTGGAAGACTTTTTAGGATCTTCATACACATTTCCTTCTGTGTATATTCTTTTCCAAGTGCAGATAACTCGTTGGTGATTTCCGTGAATCGAGCATCCAGTTGATCCAGGTTTTCTCCCGAGATCATTTTGAAGTTCTCAAATTTTTGTGACCACCGATAATTTGTTTTCTTTGATTTGCTTTCGAGCCTTCACAAATCAATGTGAGCTTGTCCCCATTTCTTTGGCCGTTTTGCATGATTTGACTTTATTGAACACGGCTTTGTCCAAGGTTTTGTAAAGGATGTCCTGGCTACATTGTCCAGGTTGTATCTTTTTTGTCATCATTTGTCCATTCAGCTTCTTGGTTTTTCAACCATGATGGTCCGGGGCAACATCCTCTTCTCCTTCACCGCAGCTCTTTTTAAATTGTTCACCTTTAAGATTTGTGGCCCATCTTCTATCACTATCCACATCTCATCATGTAATGCCGATAGATGAGCCTCGCATACGAATTTTCCAATCATCAAATTCTTCAATAGTGAACATAGGGATGTGTGTCAAATTTGCTTCCATGATAATAACTTTTAATGATAAAAAGAGTTTTGAAAGTTTAAGTACTAAAGCAGACTTTGAAAAGTTTGGAGATCTAGTTCAAGAACTAAAGGCGGAGGGTTCAATGAACCAACCGCTCCGATACCACTTGTAGGTCCCAAGGGGTGTAAGTGTAAGGTTTAGAAGGGGGTTGAATAAACCTTACCAAATTTTCGATTTAGTCCTTTTAAATATTCGAGTTGATACTACACAAACATTTGTGTCCTTGGTGGACAAATGATTTAGATAATCGTAGAGTTAGTCTCTCAAATGACTCAATCGAGCTGTTGATGGAATAACTCACCGTTAAGTCTAAATTAACTCAATCGTGGTTTGTTTTCAGCGGAAGACTTAACACCCTTAAGTTTGATTAAGCAAGGATTTAGTGCTTGGTTTAGTACTTAGAAATTATCAAGTGGATAGCAAGTTTATCAGAGATATGAACAATTAAGATGCGAGTAAATTAAAGTCTTTGAAATGTAAATGACACAATAAAATTTTTATAGAGGTTCGAAGATGGGGTAATTCTTCTACTCCTCTCTTCTCCAACTCCCGGAGGAATCCACTAGGTATTGATCAAGATACAAAGTGCAAAGTGGTACCCGGATACATGTCTTGATCACACACACCGACTTGATCTTTTGGGACTCGGTCTGGAGATGCCTTGATCACTCGGTGGCTTCTCGTACAACTCGGGGCCTTCTTCACAGGCAACCGCTTTGCTACTATAGCTCACTTGCTCAAGCTCTTTGGATTTGATCACGAAGCCCTCCAAAAGCTCAAGACTTGGTTCAACTCTTGAACCTTCCTACAATCCTTCGTGGAATGTAGACCCCTTGATTTTTCGATATTTTCATCTTCAACCGATTGAAGTTATCTTTCCTTCACGGTGAGTGTTGGATTGATGTTCTTCGTAGTGTAGCTTGAGGATTGAGAATATTTTGGATTTTCTAATAATTGCTTGGACGTTTTTGGTTATTGTCTCTTAATCACTTGGTCCAACTTATGTCACTCATTCTCAAATGAACTCCTCGGCCTTTTATAGTGATCTTTCAAAAATTTGCCCGTTGAAGAGATAGGCTTATTTTTGAAAGTCACTTGCGATCATTGGCTTGTCTTGTCTTGTTGATCCTTGGAATTGCCATTTCCTCGTATGAATTGTTCTTTCATCTTTTCGAGTTCGACACGGTGTAATGCTTCCCATTGGTTCATTCCTTTTGCACGCTTCCCCGGGACCGAGCACTCCGAGAAAGGTGATATGGAGATATTACTTGTTTAAGTAATTCTCTTGATTTTCGTGCAACGGATCTTTTACGATTATCTCGACTTGACCGCATTTTTGCTTTCCCAGGTGACTTAGAGTCGCCTTCCAATCATGGATGACTCTTCATCACTTCAACTTGAGACTTGGCTTTTCTTGAGTTGACTTGATCGATACTCCACTCACCGCATCTCACCGCTTCTTGAGAGAGTTCCCGTCTACTCTTCTTTGCCATACTCATTGTCTCGCAGCTGAGTCTTCCTTCTAGTCTTGATTGTCTTCTTGCATGTTAGGGCGTAGGCGGCCGACTTAACTCGCCTTGGCACTCTATTTATTACAATGCATTTTACAAAGAATTGGGGTGCCAACTTCCTATTCTAAGTTTTACATGGCATTCATCAAAATCTAAACAATAAATTTCCTAACAGAGAAGTTCTCTATAACTCTCCATGGAATATCCTAGAATATTCTTACAAGATATTTACAATGGAATGCTCTAGAATCATCTTACCATTCTCTACAACTCCTACAACTTCTAAAGACTTGATCCTTTAAAACTCTTTTATTTAGCAAAGTTATTGTCATGGAAGCAAATTTGACATGCATCCCTCTGTTCACAATTGAGGAATTTGATGATTGGAAAATTCGTATGCGAGCTCATCTATCAAAGATTACACGATGAAATGTGGATAGTAGTAGAAGATGGGCCACTACAAATTTTAAAAGTGAACACAACTGCAAAGGAGAGCTGCTGCCAAGGAGAAGAGGATGTTGTTCCTGCATCACCTATGGTTGAAAACCCTGAGTCGAATGGACAAATGATGATAGAAAAAGATACAATCTGATAATGTGGCCAAGGACATTCTTTACAAGACTTTGGACAAAACTATGTTCAACAAAGTCAAATCATGCAAGACGGCCAAAGAAATCGGGGATAAGCTAACTTTGATTTGTGAAGGCTCGAGCAGATCAATGAAAATAAGCTATCTGTTGTTTGTACAAAAAATTGAAAATTTTAAAATGCTTGCAGGAGAAACCCTAGATCAACTGGATGCTCGATTCACGTAAATTACGAATGAACTATCTCGCACTTGGAAAAGAATATACACACGAGAAGGAAATGTGTATGAAGATTCTAAGAAGTCTTCCGGTGAGTGGGAAATGAAGGTCGTGGCCCCGAGGCATTCCATGGACCTATCAAAGACATCCAACCATGAGCTATTCTCGGATCTCAAAGCCTACGAATTTGAGTGAGAAGAAAAGATCAATAAGAGACATTTTGTGCCCAAAATAGTCGCTTCTAATAGTTAAGGATGGGAAAAGAGTCAAGGCAAAGAAGTCATCGATCGAGGAGATTGCTTAATGGTTAAAAGATTTAACAAGTTCTTCAACAAGAACTACAAGAAAGGCAAAGGTGAATCCTCCGAAAGACACTCAGTCTGTCCCAAGTTAAGGGAAGATAGTTACCCAAGAGAGCAGAGCATCAAAAGGTCGAGTACCAAAGAGCCGATAACCGTGAATGGAAAGAGTCAACAAAAAGTTGAGAATCTATCTTTGGAACTCGCAGCAACCAGGTCATTATGCCATTGATTGTCCATATCATGTAGTCAACAAATACGGGAATGAAGAGGAAAAAGAGTCTTCGAGAAAGAAGACAAGAAAAGAAAAAAGGCAATGTTGGCTACTTGAGATCACGAGACAAGCAAATCAAAAGACACAAAGACTCGGAGAGTAGTGAAGTCGACTACTCAAGTGACTCGAAGAAGAAGCCTTGATATGCTTAATGGCCAAAGAACAAGACCAACCCGACAAGAAGATGAGGTACACTTTAACTCATCTCACTCGATTCTAGTGATAGTAATTGTGACACACACACTTCATCACCCACTAATCTTTATGATTCATTAGGCAAAATGATGAAAGACTTTGAGCACATTAAATCCTCACACACACTCGCTAAATGAGGAAAAATACCGCTTCAAAAGCCTAAAACTCACAAATTGACTAAGGAGCCGAGTACTGAGTCACATAGCCGATGAGAATAAAGAACTAAAGGCCGAAAATACTAAGTTGATAGCAGAGATAGCTGCTATAGAAAAGAGGAAAATGACCTCAAAAATGTGATTGCCTCATTCACTAAGGCATCTAAATCTTTGGATGATCTTATTATGAGCCAAAGAGAATGTGGAGATAAGACAAAGCTTAAGATTTAATTCCTCTATGCTAAGTCAAGCTCCCAAAGTGATTTTGGAAAAAGGATCTTCAAGTAATGAAGCATCTCAAAAATCTAAAACTCCAAATGGTGCACACACATTCATTCCAAAGCACAATCGCAACCAAACTCGGCCTTGGTTATAAAGGAAAAGGAAAACAACAAGTTGGGTATCCGAAAGGGATGACTAAGAAGAAATCCAGCCGAGTTCCTCAAAGAAATTCCAAACAGAAAGTACTCAGAAAGAAGAAACAGAGCTACCAAAATCCCCGTAGAAGTTCTATAAAAGGAACACATATGATGGGAATGGTAGAAACTACCCAAGCCAAGCCGATTGGTATAATGTGGAAAATCAAGAAAGATCTATGGAATACATTCCTAGATGGCAAAGGCCTAGAACTCAAGAAAGGCCATTCCAAAGGCAAAAGAGCTATCTCTAAAGACACATATGCACCCAAACACTACACTAAGAGGTATCACAACTACCAAGGAAGGCAATTGCTAAAACACACACACAGCATACAGACAAAAGAGACAGTTGTATGAACACAAAACCCCTAAGCAATTTGCCAAAGTAAATTATGATTATGGCACAGATAGATGGACCCTTAGAGTCAAATCATTTGGCTATAGGTTGGTTGGATCATCTTACAAAGACTAACCCCTCGGGACTCAGGCAAGTATGGGTACCTAAAAACTAAATTCCTTGATTGCGGGTTCAAGGAGCAGTGAGTGCCAAGGAACCTGGTACATGGATAGTGGTCTGGTCCGACACATGACAGAAACAAGAAAAATCTATCAAAATTCAAGGAGGTTAGAGGTGCAAAAGTTATATTTGGAGGGAATGAAGCTCCAGGAGAAATAAGAGGCATTAGATCCATCAAGAAAAATGGATTAGAGATCACAGATGTTGCATATGTTGAAGGACTCAACTTCAATCTGCTAAGTATCGATCAACTCGTGACAAGGGCTATAATGTTGGATTCAACATGGGTGTATACCAATCAAGCGACACTGAATCTAATGAAGTAGTGCTACAAGGATGCAGACAAAAGAACATGTATCTGGTGGATTGGTCAACTGCAACACTAAGCACTTGTCTACTAGCAAAGAGCACAGCCGAATCAAGTTGGTTGTGGCACAAGAAGCTGAGTCATCTGAATTTCAAGACTATTAACAAACTTGCAAGAAGTAATTTTGTAGAAGGACTTCCAGACTCAGTATACAAGAAAGAGAGTGTATGTGATGCATGCCAGATGGGAAAGCAGATCAAATCATCATTTAAAGAAAAGACATGTCCATCTTCAACAAGGATATTGCACTTGTTACATATGGACCTATTTGGTCCAGTTGAACCAGCTAGCATAAGTGGGAAGAAATACACCTTGGTAGTAGTAGATGATTATTCTAGATACACATGGACAATTTTCATGTGTAAGAAGAAAGAAACCTTGCAGAAGCTACCACACGGTGATGACGAGAATTCAAAATGAGAAGAGTCAAGCCATCGTTAAAATAAGATCGATGAGGAACCGAGTTTGTCAATGGAATAATAACTCGATTGTATTGAAAATGGTATTGCTCGTGAACTATGCAGCAAGAACTCCACAAGAGAATGGAGTTGCGAAAGAAGGAACAGAACTCTCAAAGAAGCAGCAGGGACCATGTTAGTCAAGCAGGCTACCTAAAAGATTTTTTGGGTCAAGCAATAAACACAACATGTTATACTCAAAATAGATGCATGATAAATAGACAGTGACAAAAACTCTCTATGAGATTTGGGGGAGAAAGCCAAATGTTGCATACTTTAGAATATTTGGATGCAAATGCTTCATCCATAATAATGGCAAAGACAACTTAAAGGCTTTTGATGCCAAAGTCGATGAAGGTATCTATCTTGGGATACTTAGTGAAAGTAAAGCCTATAGAGTGCTCAACAAGAGGACAATGGTTATAGAAGAATCCATCCATGTGGTGTTTGATGAACCCAAAGTAAATGAAGAAGACATTGAAGAGTTAGGCGATAAGTTTGAATCAAACAATCGTGCGAGAAGAGTCCCTATGTTGAAGTGAAGTCAAGTCGAGCAATTAACCAAGATGAAGAAGAGATAGTGAATCTCAAAGACAATTTGGACAATCTGCACTAAATGATAATGAGAGAGCCGCTCAAGACAACACCTGCAAGAAGACTAAACTAAATCCTAACTTACTCCAACCTCGATGTAAGATGGCCGAGGACCATCCTCCGCACTAATCATTGGAGATGTAAGAGAAGGTGTAAGAACCAGATCCATAGCTCAACAAGAAGCTATGTTCACTTGTTTTATCTCTCAAATAGAACCAAAAGATGTGTCACAAGCTTTGGATGAGACACATTGGATTCAAGCCATGCAAGAAGAGTTGAATCGGTTTGAAAGGAACAAAGTGTGGGAATTGGTTCAAAGACCAACCCATCAAAATGTTATTGGTACAAAATGGGTTTTGAAACAAAATGAATGAAGAAGGTTCGTGGTAAGAAACAAGGCAAGATTGGTAGCCAAAGGGTATTGCAAGAAGAAGGAATAGATTTTGATGAAACCTTTGCCCCTGTTGCAAGATTAGAAGCAATAAGGATGTTTATTGCCTATCTTTGCACACAAGAACTTCATTGTATATCAAATGGATGTAAAAAGTGCATTCTTGAATGGATTATTGGAAGAAGAAGTATATGTTGAACAACCTCCAGGATTTGAGCAGAAGACTCTTGGAGATAAAGTGTACAAGCTCAAGAAGGCTCTATATGGATTGAAACAGGCACCAAGAGCATGGTATGATACATTATCACAATTCCCGATCGAGAACGAATTCACTAAAGGCAAAGTAGATAGAACACTCTTGAGAATTCAAGATGGGAAGAGTATATTGCTTGTTCAAATCTTTGTGGATGACATTATTTTTGGATCCACAAACAAAGAGTCATGTGTGATAAATTTTCAAACCTCATGCAAAGCAAATTTGAAATGAGCATGATGGGAGAGTCGACATTCTTCCTAGGACTTCAAGTAAAACAATTGAAGGATGGAACCTTCATAAGTCGACAAAGTACACCGGAGAATTAATGAAGAAATTTGGTATGGAAGAGAAGTCTTCGTGAAAATACCAATGAATACATCACCAAAATGGATATGGATGCAGATGGCAAGCGCGTGGATCAAACAAGATACTGAGCACTCATTGGATCACCGCTTCATCTCACAAAGCAAGTAGACCGGACATCACCTTTCTTTGTAGGTGTATGTGCAAGATTTCAATCGCTCCTAAAGAAAGCCCATGATCCGCTGCCAAGAGAATATTGCGATATTTAAAGGGGAGCCAAGAAGTTGGCTTATGGTATCCAAAGGAAGGTGGATTCAAGCTAATTGGTTATTGATTCGACTATCTTTGGATGTAGAGTTGACAGGAAGAGTACTTCGGTACATGTCAAATGCTTGGAAATAGGTTAATTTCTGGTTCAAAGAAAAAGCAAAACTCAATACCTACATCCACAAACAAGAATATACATAGTCGGGCAAACACAGTTGTGCCCAAGTCTTATGGATGAGACAAAGAAATGAGAGACTATGAAGTTGAAGAAAAGGAAATTTCAATTATGTGTGATAACACAAGTGCAATTGCAATCACTCAAAATCTCGTGTTACACTCAAGAACAAAGCACATTGATGTCGAGATACCATTTCATAAGAGACCATGTTGAAAAGAAGGACATCACTTTGGAATACATCTCAACCGATAAGTAGTTAGGCGATATATTCACAAAACCATTTGTGAATCAAGATTTGAAGAACTCAACCATGAATTAGGGTTAATTGGTGAGTTGACACTTAAAACTCAAGGAAAAGAGATGGAACATGAAAAGATGGAAAAAGAGCGGAGCTCTTGAAACAACTAAGTGAATCACCAGATCGGGAAAGTCACCGCAACGAGTTGGATGATGGTGAGTCGCGATGTGGATAGAGAGAAGAAAAGTTGAATCGCTAAAAGCAAGCCGAGTCGCCTATGAGCAAAGTGACAAAAACGATGCGTTACGCTAAGCGAGAATGTTTTTAAGAATGACGTCAAAGATAATTATGACGCGTGTACCAAAAGTCGCATACTAAGCTTATGATTGGATATAAATGCTTCCGCATTAAATGCGAGAAATTAAATGTTAATCGGCGTGCAAAATCTGAGCCGTTGATCTTGATGAAATTTCAAAAACCGTCCGCACGTCCTTTCATAACCCATACATATACCATTTCGTCCGTTTTTCTCTCACTTTACACAAACTGTTCATCTCTCTCCAAAGCAAAGAAAGAAAGTTCACTCTCGAAACCCTACAGAGTTTCAAAGCACTTTTTCAAAGTTTCATTCGGTAAAGCTTCAAGAAATGGCATCTACTCACGATTTTGTCAAGTTGGGAAAACAAATCCGCTTTGGTTCTACCGTGGATTTTGAAGGAATGATCAACCAGGGGTTTGACGAAACCTTTGTGAAGAAAATAGCTGAGAAAGTGGAGAAGTTAGGGCTGAAACCCTTTCTCACAATGGAGTTTCAAATGACCTACGTGGAGGAGGTCGCGCAGTTCTATGTGAACGCTGAAGTTCACGATGAGGGCATCAAGTCCTCTGTTCACGGGAAGGAAGTAACAATAATTGCCAAGGATTTGGCGAGAAACTTTCGCTTGCTACGGCGGAAAGAGTGCGGAGATCTATGAGCCGACGTAAACCCTGGTTCCGCATGGAAGGAAGTGGCCAAACTCGACTATCTTTGCGAAAGTTGTCTACACAAAAGAAGTTGAAAGAAGATTACCACAAGCCATCGGATATTGTTGCCAAGTGCGTAGACATCAAATTTGGAAGCTTTAATCAATTTTGTCAAAACCAAGCCGATCGTGATGGCCGCGATCATGGAAGAAAAGAAGGTAAATCGTCCGAGTTTGTATACAAGCAGACTACGCCAAAATATCGGGAATAAGTCATTCAAAGCAGATGGATCGTTCGGAGGATCTCGGGGTATGGCCTGGTGATTGGCGGTTGATGGAGGTGAAAGGTGTTCTCTCCGACATGGAAAAGCGTTCCATGTTAATAAAAAGATGTTCGATCAAATCTCTCCGAGCATGAGGAGAGCTTATGCCAAGAGAGCGGACACAAGTGAGGGGGAATCGGTGACCCTGAAGAAACAACTGTCTCCTCCTCTCTCAAGAAGAAGGCCGCCCCCGCACGGTAGTAAAGAAACTCGTTGCCCCCGCAGTGAAGAAAAGAAAACCGCACTGCCCCGCTCGCCGCGGCGGAGAAGGAACCTCAAATACCTTCTCCGGTTGTCAAGAAAATGAGGACTCGATGCAACAAGAAAGCCACTCCTCGAGAAAAAGAAAAGAAGCCCCGCCCCGCCCGGGACTCGGAAGAAGCGCATCCGAACCGTAAATTCCTCGGTAAGGACCAAAAGGAGAAGACTCTTCAAGTGGTCGAGCTTGAGAAAACAACAGTCTGTCGCTCACTCACCGAACAGATCGTCGAAACAATTTGGAGAAGTAGAGTCTCCGAGATTATTGATGCAATCGCAAGTCTGTTTGAAGCCGATCAACAGAGGCAAGTCAAGACCCACCAGAAGATGAGGCGAGTTGAGAAAAAAGCGAAAGGCAATGAGAATCCCCTGTTGCTGAGGATGGTGTCTCCACATATCCCTCGATCTTTCTTGAAGGAGTTGAGCGGCGAGAGGATGTTGCCTTCTATTCCCGAAAAAGGAATGGCAACAGGGGAGATTATGATGAAGAAGATGATGATGTGATGATCATATCCCCACCATATCGGACATCCAAAATCGCCTGCGAGAATGGAGGAAGTAGGTTTAGTCGATCAAGAGAAACGATTCCAAAGACCGGAGTTTATTGAAGAAGAAGAAGAATCTTGAATTTCCTCGGTTTGACCACGGTGGTCAAGCTAATCGGATGAAGAAAATCGCATGATATCTTGAGATCTTCAAAGACAAGAGAAGGAGAGATCGAAGGAATGGTCAAGCTCGCGAGAAAGCCGATATCTGCCCCTCTAATCGAACCACCGATCATACCCATCCACACCTTGATACGCTTTCGAGAGAGCGATGAAGATCGGACCTGCCTGGCTGCCATCAAGAATTGGAGATGCAGAAGAAGCCATGCGCGGGAATCCAGGATCCTACATGAACAACGGTGATGGAAGGCCCTGGGGAATCTTCCAAATCACAATCGAGATTGATCCTATGGGAGTGGTGCAAGAGATTGTAAATGTTTGTTGTCGCTACCACTTCCCCGCCACTCTAATGAAGGCATTAAGGAATCAAGGCGATGAAACGGGAACTTGGGGACCCAAGTCGAGCCAACCCCATCGAAGGTGTTTTACCACCGCCCCAACGGCCGATAACTCACAGAAACAACCGGTGAGTGTGCTGGAGAAGAGTGACCCCATTCCAGTCACTCGGTGTGTCTTTGGCTAAGGGAAAAACTCCCTCCACTGCAGCCTAGGTCGGAGAATGCCGCGGTGACCCCATAACGAATCTAGGAGGCGAAGTGGAGAAGAAAAACAAACAGATACACAAAGCAAGTTGTCGACGAGGCTCGGGGCGAGTTGAGGCGCAAATCTCGGTGCCAACCGCGCTCTCGAAGGTTAAATGACGACAAGCAAAGCAGAGGCACATGATGGATCGCCCGGGAGTTAACACTGCAGGCGATAAAAGTGCAATCCATGGAGTTGAGACTCAGTGGATGCCACCTCTCAAGACCCTAAGACAGTTGAGTCAGCCGAAGGGATTGTCCAGGCCTCGCGCAGTTGAGATGCGGGGAGGTAGTGAAGGCCAACGGAAGGTTGAGACTTCCGGGGTAAAGAGACGAACGTAACATCCCTCCTACTATCATTGATGCATCCGAGAAGGAGATAAGTGCTCTTCACGATTCCCAAGACAATCGATGTAACATTTAAGGATCCGAAGGTGAAGACGAAGCCGAGTCATCCCCACCGCAAATCCAAAAGACTCGGTGAGGATGTTCTCCCAAGCACGAGTAAGTCCGATCTTAAGGCTACTCGTCAAACTTTCAATTTCGATGATGAGCCACCTCTCCAAATCTCATCATCTTCCGATGACACCACCGATACAAATGAGGACCATATAACTCAACAAGAAACACCAGTTTGAGACCGACAAAGTTTGTTGAGACAGTGAGCTCGGCCACTGGTCCATACCACAACAGACCCACTGAATCATAGTCAATCGCGCAGCTCCCAAAGCTGCAGAGATCGACCTGGTTAGGGCACATCACGCCACGAGTTATCGTTGAAATTCCTTATGCCCGTGATGATGCTTTTGAAAAACGTTCCCCTTCTCACTGAGCGCCGCTTCTTGATGACGAATCGCCTAGAGATCAACAACGTTTCCATAGACCAGATCCGATTCTTCCCACAGATACCATCATTCCAGCAGACTTCGACTTTGATGTTGCTTGGCCTCCAGCCGAGACGGAAGTGACAGCTGAGGTTAGAGAAGTCTTCAAGGCAATTTTTGAGAAATAGAGAAGATCGAAAGGCACCAGGCTTCCTGGACATGAGGTGGATAATAAAGATGCTAATCTTACGGCCGATCTGCGTGAGATAGTAGTCGGGATCCGGGAATGGTGGCAACAAAGAAGAACAATGCGTGTGGAACAAGTCCGATACTTCAAAGCATTTTACAATAAGATCTTGATCCGGAGCGCCGATAACGCCGACATGAAGAGAAGAATGCAAGAAAACATTGATAGAATGCATGAATCTCATACCACGAGATGGAATCGCTACGCGAATTTCATCGGAAAGAACCTCCGCGAGTGGAAGAAAACATGAATACAAAATTCAGCCTTCTTATGGCTGAAATGAAGTTGGTGACAGCCGAGTCGAAAGCCACCCGCTCGAATTTCGAGCAGCATACTCCGCAGCAGAATCCAAGCGAACTCGGCCTATCACCGTCTAGATTTCATGCTTTCGGCATGTTTCAGGGGTTCTCTCTCCTTTGATGATGCTAAAAAGGGGGAAGAGGAATACCTAAAGACGTTGAAAGGATCCGCAGCCGAGAAGAAGGACGCAGCTGTAAAGGCAAAGACAGCTGAAGAACAGAGAAGAGAAAAGAAGGGAAAATCTGTTGAGGGGGAAGGTTCGAAAGACATGACCTTAATGGTTGCTAGAACCCCTCAACAAGGACTTGTCACCTAACATAATCGTGCAAGGTTCCAGTGACTCTGCCGCTCCAACACTCTGCAGTGCCCATGTCCGAGAAGAGGAAAATAGTAGAAGCAGAGATGACGGAGATTGAAAGAAAAATGGATGCCCGTGCAATGGACATACTGAAACAATATGGAGGCATTCCGGCAGGAAGAGACACTGATGCCATTTCAGACGTCGGAACCGAGCCGAGATCCGTTGATGAATTCAAGACGCTCGCATCCGAGGGATACTTCGAGAACATGACCATGGCCCAAGCACTGGGACTTGTATTGGGAAAAAGGCCTCAAGCTATGCGAAGAAGCTGAAAGCGCAGACTATTAGCAGTCGCTCTGCTGATCACTCTGTTGGTCACTCAGCTGGGAAGAAGAAGGCCCCAGTACAATACACACCCAGAGGTAGAGGAAGAAGCAGTGGAGGAAGAGGTTTGGACACAGACCTCTACCCAAAAATAGAGAATACATAGATACAGGGAAGAAAGGAGGGATCTATGGGTGGGTTTGACGAAGTAGCTAACTTGCAAGTGGACAAGAACAATCTTTGAGTATGTAAAGAGAATCGAGGAAGAGAATAAAAGACAAACTCAGTTGTGGGAAGAAAGAAAAGAAAGAAAAAAAGAAGAGATGAAGCCGCGAGGAAAAGCATATGAGAAAAAAAATTGAAGAAGAGAAGGAGAGAAAAAGGTCGAGGAAGAAGAAGAAAGAGTCGAGAGATGAAAAAGAAGGAGGCGGCGAAGGAGATGAAGTGTTGTTGTCCACCCCTTCATGTAAATTACTATTGTAAATACACAAGTATGTAAGTCTTCAGACATTGAATAAGAAATCAGTAATTTCTCTATTTTTTTGCGTAGACATAGATGTTTGCTCTGATACACTTTATAAACAACTGTGTAAAGGACAAGAATGTTATGATCAATAAACAGATTGATTCTACGCATACATTCTCTCATTCGCACTATCTCGTATGTATCTTTGATATTTACATTTTGTATGTATGCTTTAAGTTTTGGCATCATCAAAAAGGAGAAATTGTTGGGAAATTTATTTTTAGATTTTGATGAATGCCATGTAAAACTTAGACTAGAAAGTTGGCACCTCATTTTCTTTGTAACTTGCATTGTAATAGATAAATTTGTTCGAAAGTGAGTTAAGTCACTATGCCTAAATATGCAAGAAGTCAATCGGAGATTAGAATGAAGACTCATTGTGATGCGGTGGTAGTATAGCAAGGAAGAGAAGACAGAACTTGATCGAGAAGTATCAGTTGAGATGCAGCTGTGTGAAGTGTTAGTCAACTCAACCCAAGATAGCCAAGTCTCAAGTTGAAGTGACAGATGAGTCATCCAATGTTTGGAAGCTGACTCAAAGTCATCTGGGGAAGTTAAGGAACTGCAGTCAAGTCAAGACAACTAAAAAGGATCCGTTGCACAGAAGTTAAGAAAGTTACTTAAACAAGTAATACTTTCATGATGCCTTTCTTGAAGTGCTCATCCCCGTAAGCGTGCAAAAGGAATAAACCAATGGGAAGCACTGCACCTGTATCAAAACTCTGAAAAGCTGAAGGTTCATTTAATACGAGGAAATGCCAATTTCGAGGACTGCAACAAGACAAGCTAACGACCACAAGTGTCTTTTGAAAATTAGCCTATCTCTTTAACGGGCAGATTTTGAAAAGAACACTATAAAAGGCTGAGGAATCAATTTGAGAAGAGGTTACCTTGACTACCTGTACTACGAACATTCAAGCTATCATTTGAGTTGTAACCTAAAAAATATTCTCAAGTCATTCAAGCTCAATCCTCAGGCCAGAACTTCGAAGGAAATCAATCCAACACTCACCTGTGAAGGAAAGACGACTTCAATCAGTTGAAGAGGAAATATTTGAAGAATCAAAGGGGTCTACATTCTACGAGGATTGTAGAAAGGTTCAAGGTCGAACAGTCTTAAGTACTTGGAGGGCTTCGTGATCAAATCCAAGAAACTTGAGCAAGTGAGTTGTAGTAGCAAGGTTTTGCCTGTGAAGAAGTTGAGTCGGACGAGAAGCCATTTGTGTGACCAAGGCATCTCAGATCGAGTCCCAAAGGATCAAGTCGGTTGTGTGATCAAGACTTGCATCTCCTCCGGGACCGATAACCACTTTGTACTCGATCAATACTTAGTGGATTCCTCCAGGAGTTGGAGAAGAGAGGATTAGAAGAATTACCCCATCTTGAACCTCTATAAAATTTATTGTGTCATTTAAATTTCAAAGACTTCAATTCTCGCATATTATCTTATAGTTCTTGATAAATTTGCTATCCAATTGACATTTAACAAAGTGCTAAAACCAAGTGTTAAAACTAATCTTAACCAAATTCAAGGGTGTTAAGTCTTCCCGAAAAACATATCATAGTTGAGTTAAGCTTTAGACTAAGCAAATTGAATTATACTATCACAAACTCGATGAGTCTGGTTGAGTGGCTAACTCGCTAGTTAACTAATTTAGTTGGCCCATCAAGGACTTATTTGTGAAGAATTAACTCGAACTATTTTAAAAGGACTAAATCGAAAAGTTGGTAAGGTTTATTCAACCCCTTCTAAACCTTACACTCACACCCTGGGGACCTACACTACGGTTGGGAGAAGTTCTCTATAACTCTCCATGGAATATCCCTAGAATATTCTTACAAGATATTTACAAAGGGATGCTCTAGAATCATCTTACCATTCTCTACAACTCCTACAACTTCTAGAATATTCTATGTACAATTGGGCCTAAGTATTTAAGTCATCTTGTGGGTGGGAATTGAATTGGGCTTAACCTCTTAGCTCATGTAGAGAAATTTCGGTCCAAATAGGCGGCCCATTACATCTTCTTGGGTTTGTACTCCAGCGTGTAGTCGAACTCAACCAAGAAATCTTGCCAACGGGCTTGCCGGTGATAATTGTTCACCTTTATTTTTGGCTCACCGCAAAAAGTATACGATGTACGTTATAGAAAAGGGTAGCAAGGTCGTATCCACTGAGACTAATAAATTTATGTACTAAGTATTGAACTAAGATAGATTTATTTTTATTTAGACTATCATAATTTGATGATTGTTGTTGTGAGATTAAGACAAGTTAGTGTTAGTCCAAGTGGCTACGATAATCTAGAGGGGGTGAATAGATTATGCCGATTTTTGCAAATCACCCTCTTTTTCGAATCAACAAGTAAATGACAAGAATGTAAATGCAGAAATTAAACAACACTCGTTGATTTAAAGAGGTTCAACCCACCAGTGGCCTAATCCTCTACCACCCAAAGTATCTCAGGGATGGATTTCAAAAAGAAAAAGATTTTATTAATTACCACAATTAATACAACACCTTGAGGATCACCACAATCCTCTTACAACACCTTCAAGGAGATTACTACAATCTTCCTTCACCACCTTCAAGAGTACCACACTCTTCAAACACCTATCACCTAAATCACCCAAGTGTATTCTTACCTCAAGAATACTCACAAGGATGTCTTGTCTTGAATGATGGACAAAATTCAAGATTACAACTCTATGAAACCAATACAAAGATTGAGTGCGAGTGTAATCAAGAATCAAAAAGCCTAGACCTCAAAGATGTGCAAGTGAAAGTACATAAGGCTATTACAACAAGAATGTAAAAATGAAAGCTTGAATAATTTGCGATTTCTTGTTGTGTATTTTGCTTGTATGTCTTGTGTATTTGTGTCTTCAATTCATCCTCTATTTATAGGGAAGCTTCACCAACATAGGCTCCCAACATAGCTCTCTATCTTCACTTTTGTCTACAAAAAGAAGATCACAAGATGTAGAAATATTGTACAAACTTGAAAAGCAAATCTTTCATCACAGCATTGCAACGGTTGGAATTTTTTTGTCAAAAAATAACATAGAGGCGACCGGTTGCCCTGTTGAAGATTTCGACCGTTTTTTAAAAAATAGTGCGATCCGGTAGGGGTTGTAGGGGGTGCGACGGTCGACCTCACCTCGACCGGTCCCCCTCTCTCTTTTTCAAGACTGTAAGTTCTGTTTGAGTTTCTAATCTTGTGTACCGATCGACCACTTTGGGCGACCGATCGACCTCCCTTTGAAATGTTGTCCGATTTTATTCAAAAATAAACTTCAAGAAATACTCCAAAAAATTAGTAAAAACATTTTAAATCATTTGGGAGTATTTAGACAACATTTATAAACATAGTTTTGGTGTAAAAACCAATTTAAACAAAACCATCAAAAGTGTTGTCCAATTTTTATCAAATTAAAAACTCTAAGAAATACTCCAAAAATTAGTAAAAACATTTTAAATCATTTAGGAGTATTTCGACAACATATAAAAACATTGTTTTGGTATAAAACTTATTAAAACAAAATCATCAAAATCTTGATAAAAACATTTATCTAACAGTTAGACTACTAAAACACAAGATTAAGATAACACAATTGATAGAAGTATCAAGATGATAAAATGGATTTTCGAGTTAAGGTTTCAATTAATATCCCTCTTGTTGTCCGATTTAATCCAAGCCAAGTTATTATCAATATTCCTATAAGACGATCACAAAAATATTTTATCCTCCATCTCGAGATGCATATAAAACATAGATTGAAATACTTATGCTAGCATATCTACTCAACATGAAGTACTCAACTCCCAAAAGTGCAAAAGATCAAATATCCTCACAAATATTTACAAACCTCTCGATTCATGCAAATATTTGTGTCAAGTACTCAAGATCTAATATTGAAACTCATCTCTCGAATTATGAATCAATATATCAAACAAGTTAAATCATTGATCAAGTGATAAAACAAGAATAAGCTCAAAGTACTCAAATAGGCTTCAAGATAATAACTTCAACTAAGATTAAAACATCCAACAAGAGTTCATTAATCTACTACCAAAACCCGGAAATCTAAAGAGTTTAGCTACACATGTTTTCTAAACAACTCATAGACAAATTGTTCAAAGCCATGACAAACTAAAATGAAAGATTAAAACTACAAGAGAAGCAAGAAAAACTTAGAAAAGTCGACAATCTCTCGATATATCTCCGTTCCTTGAGCTCCGATGCAACCCGATTATCTCCTTGATGTCCTCTTCCAAGAATAGACCTTTGTCTTGTGTTGTAGATCCCAATAATGTCAGAATATCCATGTGTGCGCCCCCAAAAAGCCTTTTTATACCCATTTCAAGTTTAGGGCAAAGTCTTTGCAGATTGTGGGATTCCGGTGCGATGACACGGTGTCGTGCACCCCCGCGACGGGCTACCCGCAAGGCGTCATGCCGTAGCGGCCTTTGATTTTTGCCAAACACGCACGGTCGCGTGTGCCCCTTGCATGGGCTACCCGTGCGTGATGCCGTAGGTACAATGCAATTCCCGGTGGCGCACGAGTGGTGCGTATGAGCACTGGGCTACCCGTGCGCCATGCCGTATTTTAAGATGCCTCCATTCGGGGCACACGGGTGGTGCCTAAGGCACGCCCAACTCGTGCGCTCCCGTATTCTCCTTAAAAGCTCATCTTCCTCTCGTTCTAGATTCTCTTCTCGTATACTCACTCAATTCTCGGTGTTTCCACTCTGCGATGGTCGTATTTGCATTAAATTTGCTTCAAATAACATTAAATTCCTACAAAACAAGCAAAGTGTAATATCTTTTCCACAAGGAGTGAATACGTAGATTTTACACGAGTATATGCATGTTTACTCATCATTATAGCCATAAATATGCCCCAAAATACATGCAAAACTCACACCTATCAATAGCTTCTTTTGAGTTTGAAAGTAGCTTGTGGGCAACATTGTCCGTCTTGATGGTGAAGTGAGATCCCAAAAGGTAGTGTCGCCACATCCGTAGACAATGAATGATGTCCTCTTACATCAACACTCCTCCAATAGCAAAGTCGGATGCATCGGTATGCGGCTCAAATGGCTTGCTAAAGTCGGGCAACGCTTAGAGTTCTTGGCTTCTTGCTTATCTTGGCCTTCAAGTTGTCAAATGCCTTTTGACACTTCTCGGACCATTCCCATGCTTTCCCCTTCTTAAGCAGTGTCCGTCAATGGTGCAGCGTGCGTGTACAAATATCCCCGTATAAAATATCGGTAATAACTAACAAGACCAAGAAAAGATCGTAGTTCAAGAACCTTGGCGGGGCCTCCCACTCCATGATAGCTTTTATTTTAGCTTCATCCATCCGAAGTCTCCCATGCCCGATTATATGTCCCAAGAATGGTACATCCTCCTTCGCGAACAAGCACTTCTCATTCTTGACATATAGTTGGTTTTCCCACAATATCTTGAAGATGGTGCGTAGGTGGTCGGTGTGCTCCTCCGTTGAGTTGTTGTATATCACGATGTCGTCCAAGTAGACCACCATGAACCGGCCAAGGTCAAGGTAGGGTGGAAAATCTTGTTCATCATTATGCAAAATGTTGTTGGGGCGTTGGTTAGTCTAAAGGGCATGATTAACAATTGAACGATCCATACGGTGTAATGCACGTTGTCTTAGGATCTTCCCTTCATTATACGGACTTGATAGTAGCCTTTTTGTAAATCCATCTTGGTGTATACTTTGGCTCAACCCAAGCCCTGTCAAACAAGTCGACAATTAGCGGGATGGGGTAACTATTTTTGATTGTTACCTTGTTGAGCGCCCGATAATCCACACATCACATCCCGAATGATCCATCGTGCTTTTCCGGAATAAGACCCGTGCGCCATAAGGTGCTTTGGAAGGCCGATCTTCCCGTATCCCGCAACTCCGAAGCGATTGCTTGCGTAGCTCCTCGACTCACGTGAGCCATCCCTAAGGGTGCCATGGTGGGTGGCTTGGCACCCGTCTCCAAATCGATCTTATGATCCACCTCACGCCTCGGTGGAAGTTGGTTGTGGCGATTGGCTGGCATGACGCCCTTGTTCTCGCCCAACACCTTCGGATGAGTGGGGAAAGCCTTCCTCCTTGCTGTCGGCTGGATGGTCTTCCTCTTAAGAGTGGCTAAAAACGTCGGCTCCCCTTTCTTCACTCCTTTAGTGATTTGCATGGCCGACAAATGTTTTGCTTCCGTTGGTGCTCGAGAGAATGACTCAACGGTCGGGATCATGCAAGGTACCCTTTTCTAGAATGCACAGAATCGAAAGATGGCATAGGTATAGCGATTACCTTGCATAAGAAGTCCATGCCAAGCACAACCTTGAAGTCATCCATGGGTGCTACTGAAAAATCCACTTGGCCATTCCAAGTGCCCAGTTGTAGTTCTATGCTTCGTGCTATGCCGTTGAGTGGTTGGGTTTTAGCATTGACGGTTTTCAGCCAACCTTCACCGTTTGCCCATCGCAGCCCAACCTCTTCGCCTCTTCCTCGGTCACAAAGTTATGTGTGGCTCCCGTATCTACCAACACCTTGGTAGGTTTCCCATTAACGAATGCCTCCACGTACATCAGCACCTTGCTTGATGGTGTCGGCACTGGTTTGGCTTTGAGAGTGTTGAGGAGTTGAAGTGATCCCATCTTGCTCATTTCCTCCTCAGCGTTGGACTCCATTTCCGCCACTCGAGCATGGTGGATAACGACCCGAGCTTTGGATAGTTTCTCATGGCATGTGGCCCTTGTACACAAAACATCCGCCTGGGCACAAAGGCACGCTTGTCTTCATAGTCCTTGTGGGATGACCCTTTGTCGTCCTCCTCCTCGGGGTGCCTTCCATTGGTCTCTAAAGTCCCGCCTCTCTCCCCATCTTTGCCCGACTATGAAGTAAAACAATAGATCCTCATCCGCCATGTTTGGAATTGATGCATTAGAGTGGTGAACTCCTTCACGTGCTCCCGAATAGTGCCCTTTGCTTCAATTCCCTTAGTCTTTTCGGGACAACAACCTTTGACTCTACACCCGCCATAGGCACAGAAGATCTTGCAGAGTCCGGGGCAACGAAAATGGCTAAGTCATGGGAGGACAGCCGACTTAGTCCGATCATGCTTAGAGAAAGCGCAAGAAGATGAAGAAGTGGGGTGACGAGAAGAGACGACCAAAGGAGTACAACATTGGCGATCAAGTCTTCATCAAGCTTCTACCGCAATAGTTCAAGGCGCTACGGTGCATGCACAAAGGCTTGGTGAGGCGTTATGAAGGGCCGTTCCCGATAACAAGTAAGGTAGGTAAGGTATCTTATCGCGTCGACCTACCTGACACTTTGAAAATCTATCATGTCTTCCACGTCAGTATGTTGAAGCCATACCATGTGGACGAGGAGGCTTTAAGCCGAGGGCAATCACAACGAGCACCTCCTATGGTGACCAAGTCATACGACAAGGACGTTGAAGAGATGCTTATGAAGAGGGTCGTTCGAAAGCGAGGTCTTCCACCCCGTACTCGATCTTAATTAAATGGAAGGGGCTATCGAGTCCGAGGCGACGTGGGAACTCATGAAGACTTGTGGCGATTCCGACCACAACGCCGAGTACGAGAGATGACGAGGATGCGGCCAAAATAGGTGGGGGAGGATGTAACGGGCCGCCTATTTGGACCGATATTTCTCTACATGAGCTAAGAGGTTAAGCCCAATTCCAAGCCCACAAGATGGTCTAAATACTTAGGCCCAATTGTACATAGAATATTCTAGAAGTTGTAGGAGTTGTAGAGAATGGTAGGATAATTTTAGAGCATTCCTTTGTAAATATCTTGTAAGAATATCCTAGGGATATTCCATGGAGAGTTCTAGAGAACTTCTCCCAATCGTAGGATCAAATGCATTACCTCATTTTAAAAGTTGTATAAATCAATGACCTCATTTGTAAACCAAGTTTGCAAGTTTGAGTGAATACAAGAGTTCTCTTCCAAAGTTATCTTGTGTGTTCTTTCCTTAGCCATGGTTACTTTAACATCGATATATACATTACTGAATGCCGATCGATAATCATATACATATAAGATCTTGTATGAACAGTAGAAAAATTTGTTATAAAATTGGTTATGATTCTCCATATAAGGATTGTGGATAGTTTTTTGGCAACTTCTAAACCAACCAAGAAGAACGAGAACAACTTTATTCATAAGCAATAGTCATTTTATTCCAACACATGCTAACCATGCACTCAATTTGGATACAAAAGAATTGGCTTTTTGAGTAATAAGATCAGAATGCACATGACAAACACAAATTCTGTGCAGAGACAACACAAGCTAAATTGTGACCTCCACAGTTTCATAAACTCTCTCAATTGATGTCTTACAAATATCCAAGAAAAGTTGTCTTCATAGTAAGTGTCGGCCACTTCTTAGGTTGGCACCATCAAACTTGATGCTTTCAACTAGCCTGGAGAACTCCCTTGCTATTAAGAGCTTCCTGAGAAAGGTCTGTCATAACAGCATGCTCGCTCGGTTTTGTGCAGCTTAAAATCAACATCCCACGGATGTCACTCTCTAAGAAGTGTTATTGGCAACAAAAGTAAAGCAACTATGCACCTGCAGAATAACAAGGAAGTTGAGTTAACTAATACTCGAACAAACCTGAAAATGCAACCCATAGGACTACATATTGCTCAGTCATATTAAAAGGAAAGTAAAACAACATTATTTCACAGCATTATCATGCCGTTCACAACATGAAAAATTCATCATAAACATTGATGGATCCAACCGTAGCATGAGTTCAACCAATATTAAAGTTCAGAAACCAACCATTAGGTAAAGATACGGAAATTATCCATTACTATTAACAAACAATTTTAGAACCATAATTAAAAATTCTTCTCAACGCCTATATTCAAATAACTTTAGCATTCAAAGTTTATCTTCCAAACAACATTAATCCACGAAAAAAAAAAAATGGCGAAAAACAAAGAAAATAAGCACTCTCAAACAAAATACTTCGTGAAATCACAAGATAGCAATGAAACACACAAAGCTTACAAAGATTTTGCTTTTTTTACAACATAGCAGAAAAACTAATGTGAGATTGTAAATATAAAATGCACCGGCCTTTTTCTTGGTGGGTAAAGTTAACATATGAAACGAAATAAAAATATACAATACTAAATACACCAAGAAAAGTTCGAACAACAACACAAGTAGCAATGGCGTAGCAAAGACACGAAAGTGGGGTGAGTAGGATGAAAAACTAAATAAAACATATAAACTATAACTTAAATTTTTGTATTTCTACTAGGTAAAAAAAAAAGGAGGGTCGGGCCCAGAGTGCCCCTATCTCGTCACCGATATGTAGTCATAAGGTTTAAAATAAAAGAATGGATCTCGCATAAAAGAGTGAACAAAAAGCATAGTAAGGGAAGAGAGTCCCGCGTTAACCTGATGTGGGGTTTCTGCGACTGCGGTGAGAATAGAGAAAGAGGAGCACTTGCCCTTATATTGTCTCATTACCTTAATAATGTGCGTCTACAAGGTTATTTAGGTCTTTGTCGATGGAGTTTGAGGGGTGAAGTGGAAAAAGCACAAGTAATACAAACCAACGAACTGGTACAAGATTACACAATAATAGGGAGGAGGGTTGCATTTCTAATCAATTGGCTGAGGGTTTAAAGCACAGGCCAGGGTTTGAGTATCGGGCTTGGGTCACAAACTCCAAACCAAAAATGCGAGCTGAAAAATGGTTAATCCATGTCATTAATGCCAAACAGGCCCCAAAAGCATATATAGAAACTAACACCTTAATATTTGTATACATAAAACAAGTCGAAAATATCCACCGGCAAAAACTCAGCATAGTTATATGTTTTTTATCACTGGTTACAATGATATCCAAGTTCCTTAAGATGTTTTTTTATCACTAGTTATATGTTTTTTATCACTAGTTACAGTGATATCCAAGTTCCTTAAGATGCTAATATATTGTGATGTCATGAAATAATAAAGAACCAACACGTGTATCGACAAAGTAGTAATGTGATGCATACTATATACTTTTTCCAAGGAAAAATAAACTCATTGTTTTAATTTATATGGTTTTGCAATTATTATACAAGTATTTATTTTGCCATTTTGTCAATAAACACATGTTTATCTTGAATATCCATAATCCATCTATTATTAGTCAAAAGTTCCATATATATATATATATATATATATATATATATATTTTCCAGTTGAAGATGAGCTCACTCCCTCATCTTTAGACTGTGCATCAATTAGTGCTTAAAGCAAATGAAATATCCAAATTCCAAATGAAGTAAAGGCTAATAAGAGCCCAATGCATGGGTTTATGTCATTCAAGTACAAAGAAGCTGTGTCAAAACTCTGTGACTACGACTCAATATCTTTCAATGTCAACAAGAAGAACAAGCAAAAGAACTGTTTAACATATTAAAGCTTTAGAATAACTATCATTCACTCAATTTCAAAATTCCCAACATACTATAAGCAAACATAACAGAGCAAAACATGACTCAAGGACTGGAAGGTCTGACCAGGAAAAACTATTAATCAAATAACATAACTTTTCTTTGTTTTCCTATTAGGAGCTTGACAATCCATTAACTACTTGTTTTTAGATTTTTCTAATCTCACTTACTGCCGGAGAAAAAACTGATCCAAAAGGTGGAATGGATGAAATGATCACTTGGCAAAGCTTTTCAAAAGATTGCAAACTTCTGCATCTGGTCAGATAGGCAATGCCATTCACAGGGTTTAGCACATAATAATTCCAACAAAACAAATTTAAGCGTTAAAAAGTATATGATAGCACCCATAAACAAAGTATAATTTACGCTTCTTGTGTGAAGCTTATGAGCTTTCTCTCTTGGTCTGAACACATTGTATGGATCAGTGTCATTGGCTGGAAGAGGTAGATGTAAAGTAAGTGCAAGGAACAATTATTATTATTATTATTAGCACCTAAAGAGTGCAGAGAGTTAGAAGAAAATCCTCTCTGGCGTGGGCATAAGGCCAAAAATGGGAGCATGGTTGTCAAATGCAGCTCAAAGGGGTAAAATGGTGAGAAAATAAAAAGAAACAAAGTCAGCGGGGCTTAAGACTTGCTGCAACATTATCCGCATTTAAGTTCAAAGGTTAATGGGCCAAATGGAAAGTAGTTTTGATACAACTTCTCTTTAGTTGTATATGGAGACATACAACAATTACAAACATATTATTGATGCATGGATGTATCGTAGCGAAAAGGGGGAATTTCGCCATGATTATTTATTAGGAAGCTATATTACCCTTGTCCACTAATTTCACTATAATCTGTAGTTCACGGTTCACCAAACTTCGTCACAGTGATACCAACAGATGAATTGGGAAAAACTAACCTATAACCATCAAGGATGAGTTTCTGTCGCTACAAGCATGATGTTACATGCGATCTTATTTTAAAACAGTGTTGTGCTTATGAAAAGCAAAAGTTGTGTATAAACTATACAGGCTAACAAAATCAAAATATCAACCCCACTTCTTATTTACATTTCCAAGTCAAAAACCAAATTCTATTCTAAGTTGATTCACAAACTCACCATAAATAGAGGATCTTAGCCAGAAATCTTCTCCTAACCAAACAATATGCTACAATATGCTATATTTATCACAGTATACCATAGAAGTTTAACTTTAACAGTCAATTTAATAGACCTGCTTTTCGATAGTGGGTTCACCATATCAAAATCATCTTGAGGTATTCTTATTTGTGGAGGCTACTCAATAAACTGTCTATAGATGGTATACACATTACAAATGGAGAATGTCCTCTCAAGTCTTTATTCAAACTAAAGACAGACCTAGAGTTTAACCAACCAAAATGCTAGTGTACCCAGTATAATATACAAGTCACGTGTTTTTTTCTAGTTTAGATTCTTCAAGTTCATATTCACCATGGAAAGACTTCACAAAAGGAGCTCAAGTTATCCTAATTGAAAAGGTGAAGGATCCAAGTTAAACATCCAAGAACCATACTGAATGGGGCAAAAAGAAAGATAATCACAACAGAAAACAAGGTCAAAAACTTCCCAAGTGCAATTTAATGTCACAAGTATCCTATTTACTATGAATGACGAACAAAAACGAAATAAAGAATCACAACTACAAAACATAATCTACATAAACCAACTATTTCTCTGTTTCTTTGTTAAAAGAAAAAACACAATCACGAAAAGAAAACAATGAAACACTGGAATAGAGCAAATGTGATACACGACAACATCATACAACTAGTATGTGAAAAATCTCAAACAGTATAAAACTCATCCAAGCTTGATTAATTAGAGAAACAAGGATATAGCGAAAATAGGAATATTAAATAGGAGATGAAAACAAGGGGCTAAAACTCAGTAAGATTTTGTGTGTGATAACGTTTTTTTTTTTTTTGAATCCCAGATTCCTAAAGCTATTTATTGATGTGGATTCAGCAGTTAACTAGATAGCTACTAATTAGATTTAATAGGAATATTACCCTCCTTGGTTGATATTTGTTTTAGAAAATTTTACTTTGATATTTTGTCATGAAACAATTCTTAATAGTATAGTAACCAGGAAAACTCAATTCTTGATGCTAAACTCAAATATTCAAATTCATTCTGCTATTGAAAACAAAGCAACATAGCATCATATAACTTAGATTATAATAATTTAGACAAAGGTGTGTTTGTCTTGTGTAAATTCTACAAAAGACGCATCAGAAACGAACACCAAATCTAGCAATCGAACAAAATATAACTTACAAATTCTCATCACACAAGATCCACAGAAGAAAAAATTAAATTACTATATGGGAAATCTGAACAGCACAAAAATTCAACAAAACGTGATTAATTCGACAAACCTGAAGCGATGAAGAAGGATATCGTAAGAACGGAGATGAAAACCAAAGGGCTCTGCGGATGAGAATAAAAAACTCAAGAGAGGTTTTGTGTGTGATGAAGTTTAGGAGAACTTGCAGACTTAGAGATAGGGCTGATCAACAAAAACCGAAAACCGCAAAAACCGACCGAACCAAACCGCACCACACCGCAATTGCTTAATTATTGGAAAAACCGCGATTAATATTTTTTTTAGTCTAAACCGCACCGCATAAGATGGTGCAATTACTGATTTGAAGTCTCAAACCGCACCGACCGCACCGCAAGTAGAATACTACATATATATATATATATATATATATTATATTTTCTATATATGTCATTACATTTCTCTAAATCTATAGTATATTTGTGTATAATTATGTATTGTCATATTTAATTATTTTCACTTGTGTATTATAGGTATATTAGTCAATTTACTCAATAGTTTAAACATCAAAGCCTTCATTTCTTGTTATGGATGTAGATTGGAGATTGAAATATTCAAGTTATGGGAGAGCATATTAGTCAATTTATTGTTCGATGAAAACTTTGTAGAGGTGCTTATTTATTTGTAAAAATTAAACTAGGAGCATAAATGGAAATTTAAAGCACCCATCTCCATACTTTTAGATTAAGCTTTTAGATTATGACTAAATGAAGCAGAACCAGAAGCAAAAGTTGATACTTGAAAATACTAAAAAATGGTTTTTAAGGCCAAAATATAAGAAATACTTTTTTTTAGTGATTGCAAAAACTCCATATTTCTATTAGATTCAACTATTATATGTTATTGAAGTTGTTATAATATTCGGTTTAGGCAATTACAACATATTCTTAACTTTTTAATTATCGAATTAATAAGTTGTTTTTGCTCATTTTGATTGTACTATATAATATTCACTTATTGTACGTTAAAACCGCAAAACCGACCGAAACCGCCCAAAACCGTTGAAAACCGCATGTTTGTTTTATTCTAAAAAACCGCGACTTGAAATCAAACTTGTGGCCGAACCGCACTTAGCAATTCGGTTTGAAAATATTGAAAAAACCGCCCAAACCGCACCGTGATCACCCCTACTTAGAGATGCCAATGGGCGGGAATGGGTCGGGTCCACTTGGTCCCAAGACCGACCCGTTAAAAAATACAATACAATTTATCTTTATATTTTAAATATTTGTTTAAATAAAAAAATTTTACAATCACTAAAAACTAAAATTTATTTTATGTAAAAGTACAACCCCAGCATCACTGGTGGATGCTAGTTGTCATAAAATTGGAACTAACAGCTACTTTATGAAGTTTTAGTTTCTGTCACTTATAAAAAAACTTCTCTTTGTTCTTCTTTTTTTTTGCCTTTGTATTTTCTTATTGGTATGTATTTTTCCTATTGTTGTAATTTGTTGTCTTGAAAGTGTTGAATATTAACGTGGATTTGAATTAATCTAGCTAATTCTCTGCTTGACTCTTCGTGTAGTCAATGTGGCCTTGAGCCATTTGTCAACGTTGTATTTTGGAGGTTTGGGGAAAGAAAAAAAGGAAGTTACCAAAATAGTCCCCATTACTCAATATGACCAGTTTGCCACGTCAATATGCATACATATATTGACTCATTGATTTTTAATGCACGCACTTCTCAATCTATATTATATATAAAAACAGAAAAGTGGTAAATAAGAAAAGTTCCGCTAAAAAATTGTATTACTATTTCTGGAAAGTTTTGGAAAAAGGTTACAGATTAATATTTTTAATAAGAAATAAAATTCAATTGTTTGGGTTACATTCTGCAACTTTCAAACTTTTAATTATGACGGCCTGATGCATTTAATTTTGACGGCAGATGTGTTCAGCATGTTGCAACGTCATCATTTACTTTTGATGACTTTATTTGTTGGCATTAAAAAATTAAATTAAATTATTGCTTTCTTCTATGTTTACAAGATACTCGAAATATTACAACAAATCTAATAAACAATAATAAAAAATATGATTAACCACACATAAACAAATTACATGACTTCTTTCTTGGGAATATAAACTACAATTCAATCCTAAAAAAACATAAAAAAATTCATTCCAATTCTTGCTTTAGCTTTCTTTGAGTGCAAAGAATTTATATTAATTATACTTCTTGGACATCTAAAACTATTAACTATTTCAATTTTTTTTATCTATTAATAAATTTTCAGCTATAAATAGTTGTGTCATTCCATTTCATTCCAATAACCCGATAAAGACTTCCTGTCCTACCAATACAACAAAACTTCAAAATGCCTCCACTTTTTAGCTTGGTCAAGGACATAAATCCCACAAAAATATTTTAGGCGCTGCGACTTCGACTAGTTCGTGTTTATGGCATACCTGCATATGAGAATAATTCAGAAATCTTTAGTTTAGAATGTATTTTCCATGACGTTGAGGTAAGACTGTTTATTTTTATCTTTCGTTTTTTATTTAGTCAAAATATCAAACACCGACATTGTCTTATACTTTTTAATTAGGGAACAAGAATTCACGCAACAATTAGAAGGCAACAAGTTCGAATTCGATCATACTGCAAAGAGGGTCATTTATATGCTATCAAAAACTTTATTGTAGCAGAAAATAACATGAAATACAAAACAACGACGGGAAAGTATAAGATCATTTTTGTTGGTAAGACTCGTGTGACTGAGTACTATGATGAATCATTTCCAATGAGGATGTACGAGTTAAAGCCTTTCAATGCTTTGTCAAATGTTGACATAGTTGATGAATCTATTCTAATCGGTAATGCTATCTCCTAATAATTATTTATTATATATTTTTGAAATATTATTTATATAATAATTTTTTGCTAATTGTTAACATTTTATAATGAAGATGTTATGGGGAGGCTTATAAAAAAAACATACTCATGACATAAGGAGATAGTGGGGCGCCAAACAAAATTGATTGACATTATCCTGGAAGATTTGGAGTACTTAATTTGTCTACAATTCTGTATTCATACTTTATTTGAATCTTATTCGTAATGTATGTTTTATTTTAATTGATTACAATATTTTTAGGGGTAATTTATTGTCATGCACGCTGTGGGGAGAGTATGTGGATGAACTTTTGTCCTATCTGGAAAGTATTGTTGATGAGCCTGTGATAATTCTTCTTCAAATGTGCCGTGCAAAGAAATACAAAGGTGAAATAAGGGTGTCTAACACTTACTATGTTACAAAGATGTCATTAAATGGGGATGTAGAAGAAATCGCTGACTTCCGCAGCAGGTATGATTAGTTTAAAATATGAACCTCTTTGTAATAAACTGGCAGTTTATATTTTAAATTTAAACTTACAATTTGTTTTTGAAATTTAGGTTTTTATCTACAGAGGCACAACTCGGTCAAGAATATACCTTTTCCAACAACAAGGACAATTCTTGAAGAGTTAGGCGATTCAAGGACTTATTACGCTCATTGGAAGAAATTGTGGAAAGTCAAGAGGTAAATAACGATTTTTTGTATCAATAATTATGAAAATATGAAACCATAAAATTTAAAAGTAATATTTTATACAGGTTGGAAGTTTTTGGGTTTACGTTAAAGCGTTGCCATTGAAACTGGGGTGGATTGGTGGTACATAGCATGCAAGAAATGTCCGAAAAAAATGACACCGGCTGCAGGGAATTTTTATTGTGAAAAGTGTGATATTTTTGACTCTGATGGTAACATAAGGTAAAATGCCTTAATGATTAAAAAAGATAATTTACAATAAAACTTTTAATTTGTGACAAATAATTCAAAATAATTGACAATAATTTGCAGGTACAAGATTCAAGTTCGTGTAGTAGATGTTACTGGAAATGCTTCATTTATAATGTGGGACAGAGAGTGTACTGAATTGATAGGCAAGATTGCATACGATTTGAAGACAAACAGTGAGGATAATGTATAAATATCTTAGATTTTTAAATTTGAATTTATAAAAATAACTTCAAAATAAATTCAGAATAATTATGTGACACTGTTTTGTATTTCAGATTCTCCTAAAGAAATACAAAGCTTAGTTGATATGAAGGTCCTCTTCAAGGTCCAAATAAGAGCTGGTCAAATTGGTGTTCAGAATGTGGTTTATTAAGTTATTAAACTGACTGTTGATAATGCGATAATTTCCAAATATTGTGTAATGTACTTTGAGCCTCAAGACTCGGATGTTTTTTCAAAGTTGAAGGGAACAGATCTGGATTACAATGATGAGGTATTTTTTGTTAAGTCACGACTAATTGCTATGACTTATTATTTTTGATTTTTATATTTATTATATTTTTTTCTTATGTAGTTTTGTTCGTCCGAAGATGAAGTTTCTACTCCACTCAAGAAGTGCAAGAAATCCATCATTTCGGATGAAATTGGGCCAAAATCTTCTCTCAAAAGATCTCTTATAGACAAGATTTCATCCAATGCAAAAGGCATGAACTTGAAGATTGATGTGAAGCAGGAAAATGAGTGAATTAACATTTAGTAGTTTTTTTTTTTTTGAGGGAAACATTTAGTAGTTTTATTTAAGAGTCTTTGCGTACTTTCTTTGTTTTTTGTTTTTAATTTATGTTCGGAGTAATTTTTGTTGCTTTATGGATTTTGAATGTTTGAATGGAATTTGAAGTTTATAATTTAAATGTTTTAATTCATGAAATTTGTCATTTCTCAAGTAGCTTATAGCTTAATTATTTATTTTATTATATTCTGATTTAGTAAGTAATAGATTGTGCCACATTAAAATAAGTACCAGATGTAACAAATATAAGATATTAAAATGATACTAATATAAGATTTAAAAATATTTTATCAATAATATTTTATCTACATCAGTGATCAACAAAATCAGATTGTAATCAATATATGTAAAAAAAATATGATGTACTCAAATGACAAACATTGCAAAGAAATCAATATTACCCACAAATATATAAATCACATTCACTAATTATTTAAGCATCTTTAAATATGAAAAATTAATCAAAGCATCTAGCCTAAAATTAATTTTTAGTCAATTTCAGTCAATTACTCAAACCACAACCACACTCCATTGATTTTCAGCAGCAACATCAAATAATCTTTAAACAAATATTTCAATAGAAGACAAATTAAAATTTTTTTAAGTGTACTTACTTTGGATCTTTGAGTAACTTATAATAGATGTATGTTGTTGCAGCCCGAATTATCAGCTATAAAAAAAACTAATTTGTAAGTAGGAATTAGTATATTTAATAAGCAAATGTTTAAATTAAATCACTTTTATAAAAACGAAAATAAATATGCAAGCATCATTATTCGATTCATATTTATCAAAATTATAATTAATGTTATGGTGACAGTTAGTCTATATAAAAAAATAATCTCACAAAAATAACGAGTCAAATTTGTACATTTCAAAATTGGAAATTGTTAACAATACTGAGACTCGAGAATATTTAGCTACACTCTCTTTCTAAAATCACTACAATCTAGTTTAAACATCTCCACTCGTTGTACATGGAATGAGATAAATTATCTCTCCAATTAGACCAGGCTTGTGACGACTCTATGGTGTCAATAAATTCCATGTTCGCATCATCATAATCATCATCATCATCATCATCTTCATCGCTTAACTCATCCTCCATTGGATCAATAAGCAACTCTAAACGGATGAAGTTATGCGAGAAGAGCACATGCCATAATCATCCTGTTTTGGATCTTTATATCATAAAATATTTGACTTGAAGAATGGCCTATCATTTTTTCAAGAGACCAAAAGTCCGTTCAATAACATTACGAGCTTTGAGTGGTTCATATTGAAAAATTCACGCGGATTTTGTGGAATGGTCGATTTCCTCCCCAATCATTCAAATGGTATCTAACCCCTTTGTATGGAGTTAGAAATCCTTCGGCATTCGTGTACTGTTGTCACATAGATAAAAATTACCTATCATCAAGTATAGTTAATTTTTTAATGTTATTCAATTTGAACTACCAAATGTGAAAGTCAATGGAAGCCAAGTTTACTTAGGAAAAATGTTATTATTTTATATACGATACCTTTGGGGACTTTCAAACCATTTGGCCTAGTAATTGCATCACGTATACTCTTACAATCCGCACCATAATCTTCCCAACCACTTAGCACATAAATGAAGTTCATATTTATATCAAATACGCCAAGAACATTAGCGGCTATTTCGCATTTCCTTGTTCTATATCTCGCCTTATTTGACTCGGATACCATTACTTTGATGTAGGTACCATCTAAAGCTCCTAGACAACCCTACGGATACCATATGTTATGTCAAAATTTATAGAGGATGAAGAGTTTTGGTATTGAATTGTCTCTTGTTTATTTAAAGGAAGTAAATTACAATAATATTTACCTTAAACCATTTCCATCTCGGATTGGTGCAATTTTCCTCAAGCGGCTTATGATGCAGCCTCAAAATAGCATTTAAAATATCATGGAAATACCTCTTGATTGTTTGCCTAGACCTCTTGAAATCAAAACGTACAACCCGGTTTTTTCTTATGATGGGTGAGTACAAACAAAAATAAGGATACTTTCTCAGTAATGGACACATATCTAGAATATAATATTGGTCCCCCAACATGCTTTAACAAGTAATATAATCTAGCTAATGCACCTCGCGTCATCCTTAAGTTATCTAGACAATCCACATCATTAAGTGCAATTAAGTCATTTAAATGCTCGACTTGTTTAGGTATCCTATCTACCATACGATATCTAGTTCCTACAGTACGATTTGTTATTCGATTTCTAGCTCGCATTCGAATTGTTCGAACCAATATATTCATTACGAAAAACTCTCTACCATTACTTCTTCAATTACTAAAAATATCTCAGCCCTTCTCCTTGAAATTTCAGCCATCTCTAGCACCAATGTTGCAATGAGGATTGATAGTATGAAAACAAACACAACATATCAATATTTGTTTTCAAGAAATATGCGAGGAAAATATTTATCCCAAATTTTAAACAATCATCGAAAGAATTTATGTTGTGTTTAGACATTTCTCAAAGGCACGAATTGAAACAAATTTCAAAGAATAACATTATTTGATTTGAGAAAATTCATACAGTAAACAAATCCAACAAATTTAAGGGATACTTTCAGTAAAATAAGCTTTAACAATCATCATATTTCATTTGAATCAAATTAATAAAAACAATCATCATATTCTCAAAAGCTAACTAATGACATAGCCCAATGAAACAAAGCATTCGACAATAACAAACATGAGTTGAAAGAAGGAGTCAAGATTAAAAACCTAAGACGAAATGGCCATGAAAGCACTAACCTTCTCGAAATGGCGACGAAACCGACGCCGAGAACTCGAAGAAGAAAATCTGCAATGATATAAAAAAATGGAAATGAAGAAATCATATAGAACCATGACATTCCTCAAAAAAACAAGAAAAGTAAACTAAACCGAAATGATTGTACTTATTATGATACGCAGGCGGTCTTTAGGGTTTGTGTAAAGCCTCGGTGAAGGAGAAGAAAGCAGTGAGAGAGGCGGAAGGAAATTTTGGATAAAATGAATGTAAAGAACTTGTTGTACTTGGAAGGCAAATTTAAGGGTACTTAGGTAAATGCATATTGAAGGATAAAAGGGGTTGATCTACATCCCACCACTAGGGTGGGATATGGTATAACCATATTGGGTGATAAATGACCGGGCCCAAGAAATTTCAGCTGGAGCTCTTTGAACCAAACAAGATAAAAGGTGTGAAATATCACAAAACTGTGTGATATCCCTCACATTAAGGGCAACCGAACGGGCTCTTAGTATTATTCTTGGTTAACACTTATTATTATTTAGAAAGATGGAATAAGATTATGTTTATCAATTTTTTCGATTGATATGATATCTAATATTTCAACTAAAAAAACATAATTTAAATTTTGATCCAATACATTAGAAACATTCATAAAAACATGGAAACAACAGAACAAAATTGAAAATTAATGGAAAAAACACCAGGAACAACAAAAATAATATAGAAAACAATACAAGAACAAAAATAGCTTAAAAATAGGTAAAAGTTGCATTGAAACAACAAAAAAACAACAAAACAACATTGAAAACAATATAAAGCAACTTATAAACAACATAAACTATATACACATAAATTACAAAAACTATAAAAATAACAAAAAAAAAAGCACCGGAGCACTTACATATTGTTAATGTATCTAATAGATTTAAGAGTTGATATAAACTTGTAATTGTCTTTATTTTTGCAGGATTTATCTCAAACAACCAAAAGGAGGTCTTGAAAGAACTTGAACAACAAAGGGCGGCCCCCTCGTGAGAAATGGATCATTCTTACAACAAAATGTAGCGATGCCGCACTCTTTTTGGTGAACAACATTATGGTCTACGTGATGATGGCGGCGAGGCTTTTCGTCGAGTGTATCTCCACAAAAGAACGCATGCATACGTAATATATGGAATTTTGATGGTGGCGTACCTCGTTGGAATAGTATCGCTATTTGGACAATATCGAAGATATTAGAACAATTGAGGTGGAATATTTATCTAGTGGCGAGGGAAAGAAAAACATTAGTGGCTCACATTCGAGAATTTACTCGGAGGGTTTCGAAATTCGCCACCGCCACCCGAAACAGTTCAACAATTTCTCAAATCCCACCACCAACAAATGATTCAACAATTTCGGAATCCCACCTTCATCAATTTTCGCAATTGTCAATCTTAAGTCCTGCCGAATTCGACTCAAAGAAATGACTAACACTCTTATCCTTCATTCAACCTTGTGGAATAGAATAATGGAGCAGAAAATTTGATTCCATCCTATTTGAGACCAAATTAATTTCCTATTCTATTCTTCTATTTCATTTTTTATTCTACAAGGATGAATGAATAACATGTGTTATTGAGATAAACATGGGTGGTTGGTTATTTGAGTGTATTTGCACTTGTCTTTCATCCAACCTTGTGGAATATGATATGGAATATTCCACTTTCTATTCCAAAACATTATAATTGTAGACAAAATATTTCTTTGTTTATCAACTATAAGCTCAAAAACTTTAATGTCAATACTATTCAAAGAAGACGAGGACATAACACTCTCCCTATTAAATACAACATACTAACTAATAAATAATCATGATAACTTAAACAAATTAAAAGATTGTAAAATAAATTAGCAAAGTTTGTACGTTGTTCATCTTGATTGTTAGTTGAGTCCGTGGAGTGCCCATTTCAGGGTCTAGGGCATTGTTTGACCGCCAAAATATCTCGAAACAATGCATATATAATTGAAGCCTTATGGTTCTTCATTTCTTCTTCTTTCGTGGAATTTTTGTTTTTGGATTGTGTGTTTATTTTTTCAGGACTATTTTAGGGGGACAAAATTTCATATTTCATTCTCATATTTCACGCCCTAATCCACAAAATTGATTAATAACACATGCCATTAAATTAAACATGGGTGGTTGATTGTTTGAGTGTATCTACACTTATCATTCATCCAATCTTGTGGAATAGAAAGTGAAATAGAAGAACGGAATAGGAAATGTGAATCCTATAATTTATGATTCTCCCTTATGTTTTGTGATCACATTTAGAGATAACAATAGTAATGTCCCCCGAAATAACATTAAAGGACAAAATTCAAAACATCCATTGCTATTTGCTTCTAACATTTTCATACAATATAAACTTTTGTTCAATTTCGAATTTTTAATATTTATAATAGAGATCTTTTCTAAAAAAATAGGCAATTGTGTCTTTATCCCAATAATAAATAAGACTTATATTCGAGCCCCTTATTCTAGATTTGAGCTTTTTCAAAACTTAAGCTAATTAGAATTGAATTAAAATCCTTTGGGGATGAATATAGATTTGAATACTAATAGTTTTATATATTAAAAAAATTAATATGTCAATGGTATTTTCATAAATTGGTATACTTTTCGACATGGGTTTTTACTTTTGGCGTGACCGATCTTTACCGAAGAAAAATGAGGGTCTTTGCTAACATATGATGGATAAAAAGATTGATGATATGGGGTTTCAATTGCTTAACTCACTTAATTAGATCAATTCTTATTGGTGGATTAGCTTTATATTACATAATGTACGCAGATTTTAATTTTAATTTACTATTAGTTTCTTTCATTTTATTTATGAATGTTAAATAGTCAAAAACGACTTGGTTCGCGACACACTTTTTTGATCATCTTACACTGAAACGAAAAGTGCATAATTAGTAATGAAATTGATACCTAGCTACTAATTTTTTATTTGTCAAGTTTTGGTATGCTTGATATTATATTTAAACTATTTTAGGAACAATGCATGCCAAAAGAGGGCCTAAAAATTAACCTTTGCATGCGTAAATCTTCAATCGCTAATTATCAATCTATAATTTATTATTCTATCTATATTTTCCAAATCACAATTAGATACAAATGACAACAATTATGTCAACCTGAAATAAAATCGAAGGCCAAAACCCAAAACTTGAATAATAATGGGCTATGAAATACAATTAGACCTATTTCATATATATGAGATATAGGTAGATAGATAAAGAATATTTAAGTAATGTAAAAATAATTCCATGTAAATGTAAAGAAAGCAAGACAAGCTACGAGGTGGAAAACAATCCTTATCATCATTACAAAAATATCCATTCGGCAAGCTACAAGAAGATTAGTAATTAATCACTATTAGAATATAGAATCGAGATTTTCAATATATGAAATGGAGGGAATACAAGTACATTATATAGAGTCTATAGAGAAGCTAGAAGTTGTGAGTTAGTTAGGAAGCTAACAACCAAGACTAACCGCCTAACTAACTTAATCGTTTCCTAACCATTTTCAGAATCGTTCATCTAACATTCCCCTTGAAGCCGCTGCACAGTGTCTGTACCAGTTTTGGAACCAGGAGTAGTAACACATCCAATAGGTAACTTGTTGCACAAAAACTGAAACCGAGTAACAGGTAGAGCTTTGGTAAATATGTCAGCTGTTTGATCCTCTGAAGTAATGTGCCTGACATCTATTTCCTTTGCTAGTACTTTCTCCCTTATGTAATGAATATCAATTTCTATATGCTTTGTTCTGGCATGGAAGACAGGATTGCTTGCAAGAGCAGCTGCACTGCTATTATCACACCAAATGACAGATGGTGTCTCAACCTTGACACCAATTTCATTCAGAAGAGAATGTAACCACACAATATCTGTGGTTAAGTTGGCTAAAGATCTGTACTCTGACTCAGCACTACTCCTGGAAACAACCCCTTGTTTCTTTGAACTCCAAGTCAACAAATTACCACCTAACATCAAGCAATGGCCACCAGTAGACCTTCTATCATCCAAACTCATCGCCCAATCAAAGATCTGAATAGCCTTTCACAAGCGATCAAAACAGTCTTAAGATGAGGCCCAAGGTCATGGTACCCTTTAAGTATCTAAGAAGATGCTTGCAAGCGATCCAATGATTAAGAGTGTGGGAGCATGTAAGAACTCGACTTAATTTGTTGACAAAGAAAGGATATATCAGTCTTGTAGGACTGTAAGATATTGAAGTGCTCCTATAGTGCTTCAGAAAAAAAGTAGGTGATCAAAGAGTGGGCTATCATCAAGACAGAGTTTATGAGAAGCACAAAGAGGAGTAGTGGTAGGCTTGCAATCAACCATATGAGTTTTCTCTAGAAAATCATGAGTGTATTTTGTCCGTGAAAGATACAAAGAGTTACCACTCTTCTAGCTTCCAATCTAAGAAAATAACTCACCTCACCAAGAGTTTTGAGGGCAAACTTTTGGTGAGCAATTGAATGACAGAGGTAATAGCAAGTAGAATCTTCCCGATAATCAATATATCATCCACATAAACCAACACCAACAACAACTTGCCATTCTCGTTTCTTAAAAATAAAGAATTATGCGAGATAGACACTTTAAATTCAAGAGAAAGAATGTCTTTGCTTCGAGTAGTGAACCAAGCTCTAGGAGCTGTTTTTTAGGCCATAGAGAGACTTATTTAATTTGCGAGGCATTTGTAGGGTGTAGAGGATCAATGAAGCCTTGAGGTTGAGACATGTAAACTTGATTTGATTAAAGTGCCATTGAGAAATGCATTATTGATATCAATTTGTTGTATATCCCTTTCGGTATGAAACAGACGGAGTAAGAACCAACCTCGGTGCAAGCTTTAATAACAGGACTAAAGGTTTCAAAAAAATCAACACTTTCTTTGTCTGTTGAAATCCCTTAGCAACCAATCGGCCTTATGTTTATCCAAGGAGCCATCTCGAGTGATATTTTGTTCGAACACCCACTTGTTGGATATAACATTCATATTGGGAGAAAAGGGAACCAGTTGCCATGTATTATTGGCTAAAAGAGCTTGAAAGTCGCTTGCATTGCAGCCTTTCCACTTTGGATCCGACAAGGCACGTGGTAATGTGATAAATGGTTCTAAAGAATGAGAAAGGGAAGCGGTGTAAGTTTTAGGCTTGTGAATGCCTAGTTTGGATCTAGTGATCATAGGGTGAGAGGAAGGAGGGGGCTGCGGGAGGAGTCGTAGTAGATCTTTGAAGGAGGAGACAATGAAGGAAGATCAATGTGAAGTTGAATGCTTTTGGATTAAAAACATAAGTTTCAAAGTGGGAGAGTTATTAGGAGCAAGAGGGAGAAGGAAGAGGAGGAGAGGATGGAGGTGCGGGGATAAGAGAAGTTGGAGTAGGAAGGAGAAAAGGAAGAGATCTTTGAGGGATAGAGGTGTGAAGGAGAAGATGAACTGGGAGAAGGTGGCTCAAATAGCTCGAATAAGGGAATTCATCTTCATTAAAGGCAACAAGATGGCGAGTACTATAAAAACTCTCCCTATGGGTGAGACATTGATAGGCTTTATGAGTAAGACTATAACCAAGAAACAGAACACTTGTGAGATCTGAATTGGAGTTTGTGATGGGCATATGATCTAAGAAAAGGGAAACAAGAACAACCAAACACCTTGAGAAAAGCGTAGTCAGTGTCCGATGATGAAAAAGGATTCTTTGAAAAGGAGAAGAATGAGCAAGAGCAGAGGAGGGAAGTCTATTGATAATAAAGATTGATGATGAAAAACATGCCACCAAAATTTTAAGGGCATTTTGGCTTGAGCTAGAAGAGACAGACTCATATCAACAATATGTAGGTGTTTTTTCGGCCTTTACTATTTTGTTGATGAACATAGGGACAAGGATGTCTAAAACTCGATCCCTAGCTTAGATAGATATGGAGTAAAACTCCCGTATTCTCCCCCAATCACTTTGAAGACATTTGATGGTAAGATTGAACGAGTTTTAACATATGTAAGGAAGGATTTAAACACAAAAAGTGACTCGACTTTTTGTTTTTAATGGAAAAATCCATGTGAATCTAGTATAGTCATCAACAAAGTGAATGTAATACTTATAACCATCAATGGAGGGGTATGTGCAGTCCCCATAAATCGAATGAACCAGTTGAAAGGGTCTTTGAGGTTTTAGTGGGTCGAGAATCGAAATGTTGTTGATGCAATTTTCCAATTTTACATGCATCACAAGAAGTAAGAGAATTGGATTGAAAAGGAACATGCGAGTTGCTTTAGAACTTTTGTCAACACAGAGTTACATGGATGTCCAAGTTTCCTATGCCAAAGAATTAACATCCTTATTACAATGCATAGTAGAAACATTACAAGCGGCAGAAATGGAAGAGACAGGAGATACGTGCTTTGTTGAGAATTTGAAGAAAGAAAAGTGAAAATCTTGACTTGGATAGATGAGAGAAGTCCAGTTGATAGAGTCCATCCTTAAGATGACCTTCCAACAGATCGATTGTTGTGTTTGTCCTTGACAAAACAAACATCATGATGAAATTCAATAAGAACATGATTGTCATGAGTGAATTGTGATATCTTGAGCAATTTTTTGTGATTTGAGGCACATACGTAATTTTATTAAGTAATAAGGATCGAGTGTGAGATTGAGAAGGAATGGAAGTGGATCCAATGTGAGTGATAGGAAGTTTAGAACTATTACCTACAACAAGTCGATCATTTCCATTGTAGTCACCTTAGTGGAGAGATTTTCAAGATCGGTGGTGATATGATTGGTTGCACCACTATCAAAGTACCGATTAGGATCGAGTTGTAGAAGAGGTGGATGAGTGAGTCTGCATCGAGTGTAATAATGCTTGAGGCTTAGAAGAAGCATCAAAACCAGATTCAAAGGAAGCGGGGAACCATTGAAGGCGATAGCAAACCTCTTGAAGCATTTCAAGGCAATGTGACCTATTTTGCCACATAGGCCGAGATAGGTTTGGTTGAACCTCTACCAAATCTTCCACCACGGCCACCACGGCCACTGAAATTTCGACCTCCACCTCTGAAGTTAGAGCCTCGAGTGTAATTAGCTACATTAGCAGATGGTGAACCTCCAGCAGTAGTATGGTGAAAAGCCATAGCATGAGTCTGAGTATGATTTTGTAAACGCATTTCATGCGTATGGAGAGCAAACTGAACCTCTTGCAAGTTTAAACTCTCAGATTTGGTAGTTAGATTAACCACAACAGAGTCATATTCAGGACCAAAACCTCCAAGTATATACATACACAACTCATCA
The DNA here is from genome assembly GCA_016081115.2 of Rehmannia glutinosa. Lineage (NCBI taxonomy): Eukaryota > Viridiplantae > Streptophyta > Magnoliopsida > Lamiales > Orobanchaceae > Rehmannia > Rehmannia glutinosa. Next base: position 5,548,238 of record CM071926.1, read on the forward strand.
TCAGAAATCACACAACCAACTGAATTTAGATCATCAGCAAGAGTTCTCATCTTCAGAATATAGTCATCTACACTTAAATCTCCCTTTTTAAGTGTTTGCAACATAAAACGGAGTTGCAGAGATCTGGCTTTAGATTGAGACTGAAAAAGATTTGCAAAAACTTTCCATACCTCATATGATGTAGAGCAACGGCTAATGTGTCCTAGCATCGATTCACTAACAGAGGACAACATCCAACTCAAGAGAAACTGGTCTTTTCTCACCCAGCTAACATACTAATTAAGAACAGCATCAGAGGTCTCACCATCCGGAGAAGAAACAAACTGAGAAGGAATTGCATCCGTGCCTAGGAGAATTCCTTCAAATCCATGTGCTCGCACTGTGGAGAGGATTTGCAATTTCCAGAAATGATAGTTGGTGCGATCCAACCGGATAGAGAGAGGAGTGAAATGAGGAAGAGAGGCCACAAGAGAAACAATTGAATCCGCCATGAGAGGAGAGGAAGAAAATTTGCGGAGAAGGCACCGAGAATAGGATCAAGACCGAAGAGAGGAAGCTGGCGAATGATACCATATTAGAATATAGAATCGAGATTTTCAATATATGAAATGGAGGTAATACAAGTACATTATATAGAGTCTATAGAGAAGCTAGAAGTGTGAGTTAGTTAGGAAGCTAACAACTAAGACTAACCGCCTAACTAACTTAACCGTTTCCTAACCGTTTAAGAATCGTTCATCTAACAATCACCATAACATTTGTCATACATGGGTCATAATTAACAATGCTAAGAAGTATAAATCATTTTCTTATTATAAAGGGAGGAATTGTCTTTTAATTGTTTGGATACAAAGATTTCAAATCTTTTTGCTCTTATTTTGAATTTTTTTGAATCGTGGTGGTAGATTTTAAATACATCTTATACATCATTTGAAAACCACTACCTATATCCCCCTAAATAAAATCATTTCATCCAAACGTAACCTCGGTGAATTTATTATTATATATGGATCATTTGATTAATCACCGCCTTCAAATTTACTAATTCAAATGAAGCATTGAGAAATATCCTTGCCATAGATGCTACTTGTTCGAGAGGTCTTTGTTCCATGTCTTCTTCTATCCTTTGGCCAATGAATATAATCTAGTTGCATTTGGATGGGAGGATACAAATTAAGGGGATTTGGGAAGGATTTCAATAAATACATATAAGGTTAATTATGTGATATCCTCTTCCCATCACAATGACTCAAAACATATAGTTAGAATATAATCTTAAGGATTTGAAATTGATTGTATCCAAACTAACTCAATGTATTTGTCATTATAGAATGGAATCCTCAACTTCAAATTGATCCATCCAAATGAAGTTTAAGATTCTATTTGTGATTGAAGGAGAAACTTGTGAGTATTTTGTTTTCAACCCCCTATGAGATATATATAGCAAAATTGGCTTTATAGTGCACAATACATTTCTTTTTAAATAAGAATACATGTTACAAATCATCATAACATATAATATATATACATAATAATTCAAATAAGACCTAAGCCACACTTTTTCATCACGAGATCAAACCAATGATGGAAATTTACTCACCCACAATGATTGAGAAGGTCTCTTATGAGACCGTCTTATGGATCTAAAGCGTAAGACGGATCCAACAACCAAACCTGGATCCATATCCAATCTTAAAAAAAAAAAAAGTTTGATGGTTGTCATGCCATCCCCATCCCCGAGATCGCTCCCTCCTACTTCCCTCTCTCCCCTCTTCTATTCTTGGCGACCACCATGTTTGATACATGTTTTTATCTTAATTTTGATGATTTTATTTTTACACCAAAACAATATTTTTAATTGTTTTCCAAATACTCCTAAATGATTTAAAATGGTTTTAATATTTTCCGGAGTATTTCTTCAAGTTTTATTTTAGATAAAATTGGACAACACTTTTAATGATTTTATGTGTATAAGTTTTTACTTCAAAACAAGATTCCTAAATGTTGTCTAAATACTCTCGATTGGTTTAAAATGTTTTTACTAAATTTTCGGAGTATTTCTTGAGTTTTATTTTCGACAAAAATCGGACAACATTTTGCCTCGAGGTCAACCGGTCGCCGTAGAGAGGGCAACCCGTACCTAAAGATGATTTCGGAACAAAAAATGAGACAGAAGGAAATAGACCAGTCGCCGGACGGGCGTCGGCCGTGGCGTCGGACGGTTGATCCTCGTCGATCGGTACACTGGGAGTTCATTTTTGAAACAGAACACCATTTCTTGTTTTTTGGTCATGGTCGTCGGCCGGTGAGCATGTGGTCGACGGTCGAGGTAAACGTCGACCGGTCGCCTGTTTTTTTGCTTTGTATTTTTCAAACGTCTATTTTTGCGATGCGGCCGCTCTATCTTTGACAAACAGACAAACTTTCCTTAAAATGTGGGATTGATTTCTAACAGCTATATTCTTCATTTTAATTGTATTTTTCTCGTATATTTTCAATCCCCAAGAGGAGCCTATGCTTGATCAATCATCTCCTATAAATAGAGGAAGTTTTGGAGCAACCAAAACAACAATTGAGATACAACACAACAAGATACACTTCAAGCAAATATTTGTTCTTCATAGTTTTTATTCTTGTTGTAATTTTGCCTAGCTTATCACTTTCACATCCTCGAGGTCTAGGCTATTCTTGATTACACTTTGCACTCATATTGTAATATTCATTATTGAGTTGTAATCTTGATTTTTGGTCATCATTCAACAAAAGACATCCTTGTGAGTATTCTTGTGGTAAGAATACACTTGGGTGATCTAGGTGATAGGAGTTTCAAGAGTGTGGTGCTCTTGAGGTGTTGAAGAATTTGGTATTCTTCAAGATTGAAGATTGTGGTGATCTTCAAAGGTGTCGTTGAAGGAAGATTGTGGTAATCTTCAAAGGGAGATTGTGGTAATCTCCAAATGTGGTGTTGAAGAAGAGTGCGGTGCTCTTCAAGGTGTTGTAAGTTGAGTTTGTATTAATTTTGGTAATTAATAAAATTCTTTTTCTTTTGAAATCCATCCCGGATATCTTTGGGGTGGTAGAGGATAGGCCCTAGGTGGGTTGAACCTCTATAAATCGGCGTGTGTTGTTTACATTCCGCACCTTCATTATTGTCTTTGAGCATTCGGTTTGAAAAAGAGGGTAAAATCGAAAAGATGGAGATAATCTATTCACCCCCCTCTAGATTATCGTAGCCGCTTGGACTTACAAGTGGTATCAGAGCCAAACTCTTTGGCAAGCTCGTTTCACATCGCGAGTGAAGAGGAACGATCGTCGGCTACGAACGAAGCTCAACTTTCAAGACCTCCACCACCAAGCCACCTCTATTTGATTCCAAAAATTATATATTTTGGAAAGAAAGAATGGAATGTTATCTACAAGGTTGCGGGTTCGATATTTGGAACATCGTCATAAATGGAGAATCCATTCCGATGAAAGACACACCATACACCTCCAAAGCTCTCAAGGAGCTCAATGATGAAGAAAAGAAAACCATCTCCTTAAATGGTAAAAGCTCTCAATATTTTGTATTGTTCACTTACTAATTTGGAATATGAACATATTGTAGGAATTCGATCGGCACATGAAGTATGGCAAAATTAGAAGCCATCTATGGAGTATTTGCAAATGAAATGAGTCAAACAAAAACATCTACTTCTCAAAGGGATACAATGTCAAATGTAAGGAACAAGCCTCTTACAACTTCCAACTATGAAGAAGTTGAACATTGTCTTATGGGCATCGAAGAAGAAAACGAGGTATGTCTTAAACCCTCTACTTCTTGTGATATTATCATTCAAAATGATTATAGTGATTTACAAAAGATTTTGATGATCTTCAAAATGAAATCCAAAATTTACTAGTTAAGTACAAAAATTTGAAAAAGGAATTCAATGTTTTGAAAAATGAAAAGGATAGTTTATTTACTTCCTATGAATCACTATCATGTGCTCACACCACCACACTTGATAAGGTTAGAAACCTTGAAAAACAAAAATAGTACTCTTGTTGAGGATATTAATTGCATGAAAAATGATTTATCAAAATCCAACTTGAGTACCAATAAATTGCCCAATATTGTGAATGTTAATAGTTGTGATAATTTGAATAGTGAACTTGATCATGAGCCTAATATTGTCAAGCATATGAAAAAGAATCGAGTTTCTATGCATATTAGTGATGTTACTTGCTTTTATTGCGGTAAGAAGGGTCATACGGTAAATACTTGTCGGGCTAGAAATAGCTCTAATTATTGTTGGAGACCTAAAAGTCTCAAGACTAATCCCAAAGGACCCAAGCACTTGAGGGTACCACAAAATAATGTTATATTAGGTACCGTGAAATAATAATCGAAGAAAATTCATACCGCAAAAAAGACATCAAATGACATTTCATTTGATCAAAGGAGAAAACACCTTCAACAAAGTCATTTTCCAAGAAGAGGAAATAATCAAAAATGGGATGAACAAAATCCTTGAAATGGCAAAGACATTATCAACAAGTTGATCTTCCAAGAGAAAGATACTTTCGAAAATGGGAAGCCCACAATGCTTGGAAATGGAACAATTGGAGAAGCCATCATCAACAAGATGATTCTCAAAGGGGAAGATATCATCAACAACGGAACTAAGACAACCCATGGAAATGGCGTAATTGGTAAACCGTATCTCCCATTTAAATATGCATTTTATTTAGTTAGTATGCATGTTTTTATTTGTGTCTAAATTGCAAATGAGATTTCATAATTTTAAAATTAAGGTCCTCAATAAATATTTGTGTTTTTAAAATCCCTTGAAAATGAGACCTTCCATGTTGCTTTTAAACTCTTATGGATTTTTATAGCATAAGCATTTTTTTTTATATCTCTTAGTACTTGCATACACTTGTGCTATTATATCTTGTGCAAAATTTGTTTAAGTATTGTGTAGGTTATATATCTCATATTCATTGGCTATTTCTTCATCAAGTTTCTTAAACCATCGAGGTATGTTCGCTCGTATTTTTCTTAGAACTCTATATTATGTTCATGTCATGTTTATGCACATGTCTTTCTAAATATTTCATTTCAACCCCTTAAGTGCCCCTAAATGATTTTGTAAATTTTTTTCTTAAAAGGGCAATACTCGTTAAATCTCGTTTTTCTCGTATATGTGTTTTTCGAAACTCATATTTGTTGGATTTAGTCCATAATTATCCTTTTGCAAAGTTTTAAAACTTTTTGCGGTGAAAAATCGAATTTTGGAAAAATTCGGAAAATGGAAATGCTAAACCGGTACCCAGGAACAGTGTCGTCGGGTTGATGACCCCGTCGACCGGGTCGACCGGGTCTTTTCAATGGCAGGTCCTTTTATTTGAAACAGGGCTTCCTTCTTTCTACTCTTATCTCAAAACCTTCGAACCCTAGCTCTATGTCTCTCCAAAATTCTCTCAAAATCTCCAAATTCTTCTCATATTGTTTCATTCTTGTGCTTATATCACTCATATTCATATTGTTTTCATGGCATCCCGTCAATTCATGGACAAAATCCTCAAAAGAGGAGAAGAAAGCAAAGGGGAGAATCTTCCTCCAACCCCCAACAAGATGATATTCCACAAGGAGATAATCAAAAAGCGGCTCACGGAAGAAGAGATTGATGAATTGAGAGCCGGGGTTTCAAAATCAAACATTCATTGGGATTCAAGTAAGTAATCACTTCTTTACGAGCCTCCCTCTAGAGCCAATAGATTTCGATTTCTAAATAAACTTGTGGAGGAGCATTATGAGAATATTGGATTGAACAACAAGAAAATCGCGTGCACTCGTATGGTTCGATTTTTGGCTTTTCATGATGAATATCCGGAAATTAGGGCTTATTTTGAAATTCAAGGTTGGGTTTCATTATGGGATAATCCGTGTTTGCATTATGATGACGAGCTTATAAATTTTTTTATGCAAATATGTGGATTGTTGGTGCTACGGTAGATAATCCGTTGGAACTTCACACATTCGTTAATGGTAGGCACTTTTCGTGGACATTGGCGATATTTGTAATCATTTTAATGTGCGAATGATGGTGTTGAATATGTGGATTGTGCTCATTGGGATAATGATCTTTTTGGTGTCTCACTCTATGAGGTAAAAACTTTTTAGGAGTTTTTCGGAAGTAAGCTTCTCGGCAATGCCACCAAATTATCGGATTGTATCAATTATTTGCTCCTATTGTGTTTGTGGTAAAGAAGTAAAACTTCCGAGTAATCTTGAACTCTTTCTTACCTATAAGATTATTTGAGGAGAAAGAGTAAATTATGGGGCTATTTTTGTATATTGTTTATCGGAATCAAGAAGGTTTATTAAAAAGAAATATACGTTGGGAAATTTGATTTGTCGACTACTATACCTTTCGGGCTATCCGGAAAGTGAGATGAATACGAAATTCGGCACAATGACTATGATAATGCCAACATTCTACAAATGATAAGAATGCGACAACACTTACCTCGAGTTCCCACCAAAGCCGCTAGGGGCGTGCTCAAGATCCACAACAACCTCGAGATGATTTCTCTAATGACAATGAGGTTGAAAATATTGGTAGAGGAAATGTTGAGGAATAAGAAGATGAAGAAGAAGAGAATGTGGGGAATGAACAAAAAATTGGGGAGGAAGAAAATGAGGAAGAACACTTCAATGAAGGAAATGATGAAGAAGATGAAAACAAGTCGGATGTTGAAGACTTTAGTCTCAAAGAGAGAATGGACACAAAGTGGAAAGAGATACATTTAGAGATGTAGCCTCTCTTAGAAAAGAGCTCCAGGTTGTGAAGGAAGAAAATTCTAGATTGAAAAAGTCTATGGGAAAATTGAAGAAATTTATCAAAGAGCTTATCCGGAACTTGCTTCTCTTCGGATGAGGATTGATGTCCCCACCCCGTGTTTATCTTTATTATATTAGCATTTTCTTTCTTGTCCTTGTTGTTTTATGTTTCTATGAACTCTTGTAAAACTCTATTGCACTAATGAGATTTGCTTGTTTTCTTGAAAGGGTTAAAATAGCAAGTTGAAAATGGCTATTGGATGATCATGATATTGATGGAGTATTTGATGGTAAAAATACTCTAGTTTGGCATTGTTTGATAGTTGATATGAAGTACTTGATGGTAAAAGTGCTTCTTTTAATTTTTGCTTAAATGCATTTGACTTGCCTTGATCATTTTGTTTTGGGACATTTGTAATGTCTAATATGCATTGTTTGATGCTTGACATGTATTACTTGATGGCTCTTTAATTTTTGCTTGATGACATTAGTAATGCCTTGATCTTTTTGGCTAAAATTATCTCAATTGGGTTGAACCCTTGAGAATTTAATTTGTTGAGCCTCTTATTTGATGGACATATGTTGAAAAATTATTTTTGGGTGATGATATGGAAAACTTGGCTTAATTTATTTTGCTAGGGCTATATACATTTTCTTCAAACTTTGACGCCCGCCAAGTGTTCTATAAAATGTTTCAATGAAAGACTCATCACCTACATGATTCTCTTATTTTCAAATGTCTTAAAATCTTATTGGGATCATGTTTTTTTTTTGCTAACAAAATGAGCTTATGGATTTCTTATGATACATCTCTCCCATTTTGTTTGGATTCTAAGCTTAATTCTTTCAATGGTTGATAAATCGTATTGTTGGCGCACTTCGATAAACTTCTATAATATTTTTATCATCCTAATATTCTTTTTGATGATTCCAAAGGGGAGAAACAGAAATTGGCTCATTAGCTCAAAGAAGCTGTTAGGAATTTTATTGTTTAGATTTTGATGAATGCCATGTAAAACTTAGAATAGAAAGTTGGCACCCCAATTCTTCTTTGTAAAGTGTATTGTAACAATTAGAGTGGCCGTTGAGTTAAGTCGCCTACGCCCAAACATGCAAGAAGACAATCAAGACTTGAAGGAAAATCACGAGAGACAGTGAGTACGGCAAAAGAAGAGTAGACGGGAACTCGATGAAGAAGCGGTGAGATGCAAACAGTGGAACATCATCAAGTCAACTCAAGAGAAGCCAAGTCTCAAGTTGAAGTGACGTAAGAGTCATCCAATGATTGGAAGTCGACTCTAAGTCACCTGGGGAAAGCAAGGAAATGCAGTCAAGTCGAGATAATCGTAAAAAGAACCGTTGTACGTAAATCAAGAGATTTACTTAAACAAGTAATATCTCCATACCACCTTTCTTGGAGTGCTCAGTCCCTGAAGCGTGCAAAAGAAATGAACCAATGGGAAGCACTACACCGTGTCGAACTCGAAAAGGTGATAAAACAATTCATACGAGGAAATGGCAATTCCAAGAAGCGCAAGCCAACGACGCAAAGTGACTTTCAAAAATGAGCCTATCTCTTCAACGGGCAAATTTTTGAAAGTTCACTATAAAAGGCCGAGGAGTTTGTTTGAGAAGAATGATGCATGAATGACACACACGTGAGATATACAAGCTTATCAAAATCGAAACATTCTCAATCCTCAAGCCTACATTTTCAAGTACATCAATCCAACACTTACCCGTGAAGGAAAGAGAACTTCAACCAGATTGAAGAGGAAGATACTTAAAACAAGGGTCTACTTTCCGGGAAGGATTGTAGAAAAGTTCAAGGTTGAACTAAGTCTTAAGCTCTTGGAGGGCTTCGTGATCAAATCCAAAGAGCTTGAGCAAGTGAGTCAGTAGTAGCAAGGCGGCGCCCTGTGAAGAAGTTCGAGTCGCACGAGAAGCCGGTGAGTGATCAAGGCGTCTCAGGATCGAGTCCCAAAGGATCAAGTCGGCTTGTTGTGATCAAGACTTGTATCCGGATTACCACTTTGTAAACCGATCATTACTTAGTGGATTCCTCCGGGAGTTGGAGAAGAGAGGAGTAGAAGAATTACCCCATCTCGAACCTCTATAAAAACTTTACCTTGTCATTTACATTTCAAAGATTTAAATTTCTCGCACTTTTAAGCGCTTATATCTCACGACAAATTTGCTATCCATTTGATAATTTATAAGTACTAAATCAAGCTCTAAAATCTTGCCTAATCAAACATAAGGGTGTTAAGTCTTCCAATGAAAAACAAAACCACAGTTGAGTCAAATTTTAGTTAACAAATGTGAGTTACTCCATTAATGACTCATTTGAGTGTTAAGAGATTAACTCTACTAAGTGACTAATTCGATTGTCCATCAAGGACACGGTTGTGTAGAACTCAGAGATTTAAAAAGATTAAATCGAAAATTTGGTAAGGTTTATTCAACCCCCCCCTTCTAAACCTTACACTTACACCCCTTGGGACCTACAAGTGGTATCGGAGCGGTTGGTTCATTGAACCCTCCGCGACCGGTTCTTGAACTAGATCTCCAAACTTTTCAAAGTCGCTTTAGTACTTAAATTTTCAAAACTCCTTTTATCATTAAAAGTCATTATCATGGAAGCAAATTTGACACGCATCCCTATGTTCACTATTGAAGAATTTGATGATTGGAAAATTCGTATGCGAGGGCTCATCTATCAAAGCATTACATGATGAGATGTGGATAGTGATAGAAGATGGGCCTCTGCAAATATTAAAGGTGAACACGGTTATGCGAAGAGTTGCGGTGAAGGAGAAGAAGATCTTTGCTCTAGACGATCATGGTTGAAAACCAAGAAGCTGAATGGACAAATGATGAGAAAAAGGTACAACCTGGACAATGTAGCCAAGGACATTCTTTACAAAACCTTGGACAAAGCCATGTTCAACAAAGTCAAATCTTGCAAAACGGCTAAGGAAATGGGACAAGTTGACATTGATTTGTGAAGGCTCGTGAGCAAATCAAAGAAAACAAATTATCGTGGGTTGTACAAAAATTTGAAAACTTCAAAATGATCTCGAGGAGAGAACCTGGATCAACTGGATGCTCGATTTGAGAAATCACAAATGAGTTTATGCACTTGGAAAGGAATATACGAGAAGGAAATGTGTATGAAAATCCTAAAAAGTCTTCCGGTGAATGGGAAATGAAGGTCATGGCATCGAGACACTCCATGGACCTATCAAAGACATCCAACCATGAACTATTCTCGGACCTCAAAGCCTACGAGTTTGAGCCGAGAAGAAAAGACCAGGAAGAGACAGTTGTACCCAAAACAATTTGCTCTAATGGTTAAAGATGGGAAGAGAGCCGAGGTCAAAGAAGTCATTGACCCGGAAGAAATAGCCCACGATGGTCAAAAGATTCAACAAGTTCTTCAATAAGAACTACAAGAAAGGAAAGGGTGAATCCTCCGGAAGACACTCGGCTCCTCCAAATCAAGGGAAGACAAGCCAACCAAGAGAACAGATCATCAAAGAATTGAGTATCAAAGGGCCGACAACTCAAGAATGGAAAGAGTCGATCAAAAGGTGAATATCTATGTTGGAATCTGTAGACAACCAGGTCACTATGCCATTGATTGCCCATATCCCGTAGTCGGCAAAGTACGGGGATGAAGAAGAAAGAAAGGTCTTGAGAGAAAGAAGACAAGAAAAGAAAAAGGCAATGATGGCTGCAGAGACCATTTGAAAACACTAAGTCAAGAGAGACAAAGTGATTCGAGAGAGCGATGTGAAGCGACTACTCAAGTGACTACGAAGAAGAAGCCCGATCCGATGCTTGATGGCCAAAGAACAAGACCGGGAAGATGAGGTACAATCTAACTCAACAAACTCGGACACTAGTGATAGTGAGGCGTGACACACACACTTCATCACCTATCGATCTTTATGATTCATTAGGCAAAATGATGAAAGATTTTGAACATATTAAATCCTCACACACACTATTGAATGAGGAAAACAGCCTACTCAAAAATCAAAACTCAAAGCCGACTAAGGAGCCGAGTACTCTAAGTCAAATAGTTTGTTGAAAATGAAAGTTTAAAAATTTGAAAATGCTAAATTAGTAGCAGAGATTCTTTCGCTATAGAAAAGAGGAGAATGACCTCAAGAATGTTATTACCTCATTCACTAAGGCATCTAAATCATTGGATGATCTTATTATGAGTCAAAAAGAATGTGGAGATAAGATAGGCTTAGGATTTAATTCCTCTATGTCATGTCAAACCTCAAGAGTAATTTTGGAAAAAGGATCTTCAAGTCATGAAGAATCGAAAAATCCAAAACTCTAAATGTTGCACACACATTCACTCCAAAGCACAATACTAAGCAAACTGGTCTTGGTTACAAAGGAAAAGGAAAAAAACTGACCCGAGTTGAGTGTCTTTGAAAGGGACAGTGAGAAGAAATTCACCGAGTCCTCGACAAACTCCAAACAAAAATACTCAGTAAAGAAGAAACAGAGCTACCAAAAACCCCAGAAAATCCATAAAAGAAATACATATGATGGGAATGGTAGAAAATATCCAAGCCAAGTGATTGGAATAATGTGAACTATCAAAGATAAACTTATGGAATATAAGCCCGGATGGCAAAGGCCAGAACTCGGCAAAGGCCATTCCAAAAGTATAAGAGCTTTCATCAAAGACACTTATGCACCTAGGCACTACACTCAAAAACACCACAATTACCCAAGGAAGGCAATTGCTAAATCACATATGCAGCATACGACAAAAGAGACATTTTGTATGAACTAGAATCCCCAAGCAATTTGCCAGGATTAATTATGATTATGGCGATAGATGGCAACCCCTTAGAGTCAAATCATTTGGCTATAGGTTGGTTGGATCATCTTATAATTCTAACCCCTCGGGACCCGAGACAAGTATGGGTACCTAAAACTTAATTTCCTTGATTGCGGGTTCAAGGAGCAGTGAGTGCCAAGGAACCTGGTACATGGATAGTGGTCATTCCGGACATATGACAGAAATAAAAGAAATCTGTCAAAATTCAAGGAAGTCAAAGGAGCCAAAGTCATATTTGGAGGAAATGAAGCTCTGGTGAAATAAGAGGCATTGGATCCATCAAGAGGAATGGATTAGAAATCACAGATGTTGCATATGTTGAAGGACTCAACTTCAACTTATCGAGTATCGATCGGCTCCGTGACAAAGGGCTACAATGTTGGATTCAACATGGGTATATGCCAAATAAAGGATATTGAATCAAATGAAGTTGTCTTTGCAAGGAAGTAGACGAGAAGAATATGTATGTAGTGGATTGGTCAATCGCAACACCCATCACTGTCTACTAGCAAAAGCACCTGGTGAATCAAGTTGGATGTGGCACAAAAAGCCGAGTCACCTGAATTTCAAAACAATTAACAAGTGGCAAGAAGTCACCTTGTAGAAGGACTTCGGACTCGAGTATACAAAAAGGAGAGTATATGTGATGCATGTCGGAAGGAAAACAAATCAAGTCGTCATTCAAAGAAAAGACATGCCTATCCTCAACAAGAATATTGCATCGCTTCATATGGATCTATTTGGCCAAAGTGGAACCGGCAAAGCATAAGTGGAAAGAAATACACCTTGGTGGTAGTAGATGACTACTCAAGATATACATGGACAATATTCATGTGTAAGAAGAAAGAAACTCTACAAAAACTACCCACGGTGATGAAGAGGATTCAAAATGAGAAGAGTCAAACCATTATCAAAATAAGATCGGATAGAGGAACCGAGTTTGTAAATGGAATAATAACTCAATATTGTATTGAAAATGGTATTGGTCATGAACTATCAGCAGCAAGGACTCCACGTGAGAATGGAGTTGCGAGAAAGAAGAAGCAGAACCCTCAAAGAAGCAAAGAAGGACCATGTTAGTCAACGGGCAGGTTACAAAAAGATTTTGGTCAAGCAATCAACACGACTTGCTACACCCAAAACAGATGTATGATAAACAGACGGTGACAAAGACTCCCTATGAGATTTGGACTGGAAGAAAACCAAATGTTGCATATTTTAGAATATTTGGATGTAAATGTTTCATTCACAACAATGGCAAAGACAACCTAAAGGCTTTTGATGCTAAAGCGATGAAGGTATCTTCTTAGGGTACTCGGTGAAAGCAAAGCCTCTGAGAATACTCAACAAAAGAACTATGGTTCGAGAAGAATCCATTCATGTAGTATTCGATGAGCCAAATGTAAATGGAGAAGACATTGATGAGTCGGTGATAAGTTTGAATCATCCAACCATCTGAAGAACCCCTATCAAGTCAAGCCGGGATTATCAATTGAGAAGAAGATGAGATAGCTGAATCTCAAAAGCGGTGGAAAATTTACTAAGTGACTACGAGAGAGTCGACCACAACAACACAAAAGTCAAGTCGATGAATCGGCTAACTTACTCCAACTGATGTAAGATGGTGAGAGACCATCCACGAACTTGTCATTGGAGATATAAGAGAAGGTGTCAAGACAAGATCGAACTCAACAAGAAGCAATGTTCACATGCTTCATCTCGCAAATAGAGCCAAAAGATGTGTCACAAGCATTGGACGACACACATTGGATTCAAGCTATGCAAGAAGAGTCAATCAGTTTGAGAGAAATAAAGTATGGGAATTAGTGCAAAGACCCATACATCAAAATGTTATTGGAACCAAATGGGTATTCGAAATAAAATGAACGAGGAAGGCTCGTGGTAAGAAACAAAGCAAGATTGGTAGCCAAAGGATATTGCCAAGAAGAAGGGATAGATTTTGATGAAACATTTGCCCCGTAGCAAGATTGGAAGCTATAAGGATGTTTCTTGCCTATGCAGACTCACAAGAATTTCATTGTATATCGGATGGATGTAAAAAGTGCATTCCTAAATGGTTTATTTGAAGAAGAAGTGTATGTTGAACAACCTCCAGGATTTGAGCGGAAGACTCTTGGAGACAAGATATACAAACTCAAGAAAGCCTGTATGGATTGAAACAGGCACCCGAGCATGGTATGATACCTGTCACAATTCCTAATCGAAAATGGATTCACGAAAGGAAAAGTAGATAGAACATTTTTCAGAATTCAAGACAAGAAGAGTATCTTGCTTGTTCAAATATATGTGGATGACATCATTTTTGGATCCACTAACAAAGAGTCTGTGTGAAAAATTCTCAAACCTCATGCAAAGTAAATTTGAAATGAGCATGATGGGAGAGTCGACATTCTTCCTTGGACTTCAAGTGAAGCGGTGAAGGATGGAACCTTCATAAGTCAAACAAAATACAAGAGAGATTTAATGAAGAAATTTGGTATGGAGGAGAAGTCTTCGTAAAAATACCAATGAACACATCATCAAAATGGACATGGATGCGGATGGCAAGCCTGTAGATCAAACAAGATGAGCACTTATGGATCACGCTGCTCTATCTCACGCAAAGCGGGCGGACATCATCTTTGTTGTAGGTGTATGTGCAAGATTTCAATCTGCTCCAAAAGAGAGCCATATGACAATGACTAAGAAAATATTGAGATACTTGAAAGGAAGCCAAGAAGTAGGCCTATGGTATCCAAAGGAAGGTGGATTCAAGCTAATTGGCTATTCGGACTCGACTATCTTTGGATGCGAGTGGACAGGAAGAGCACTTCAGGCACATGTCAAATGCTAGGAAATAGACTAATTTCTGGTTTAGCAAGAAGCAAAACTCAATAGCCACCTCTACGGTGAGGCGAGAATACATAGGCTGGCAGTGTTGTGCCCAAATCCTATGGATGAGACAAAGTGAGAGACTATGAAGTTGAAGAAAAAGAAATTCCAATCATGTGTGATAACACAAGTGCCATTGCAATCACTCAAAATCTGTGTTGCACTCAAGAACAAAGCATATTGATGTCGATATCACTTCATAAGAGATCACGTTGAAAAGAAGGATATCACCCTGGAGTATATCTCAAGCGATAAACAACTAGCCGACATCTTCACAAAACCATTATGTGAGTCAAGATTTGAAGAACTCAAGCATGAGTTGGGGCTAATTGGTGGACACTCGGACAAATAAAAGATGAAAAATGGAACAGAAAAGCGGGAGAAAAAGAGAAAAAAACAGATATCACCAAGAATCACCAGATCGGAAAGACTGACTACACCGAGTCGGTGACCGACAGTGAGTCGCTAAGAGAACTGTGAGAGGTAGAGTTAAATCGCCTAAGAGATGTTTTGAATAACCTATGAGCAAAGTGACAAGAAACGATCGTTTTGACTAAGCGGGAATGTTTTAAGGAACACGTCAGCATAATGATGATGTGTACAGACATAAAGCTGCACACCAAGCTTATGATTGGATATAAATGTTGCCGCATTAAATACGAGACGTGAAATGCTCAATAGGCGTGCGAAATCAAGCCGTTGATTTCGATCCACGATTCAAAAACCGTCTGCACGTCCTTTCATAAACCATATTTAAACCATTTTCATCCGTTTCTCTCTCACACTTCTAAAAACTGTTCAATCTCTTTCTCTCAAAAGGCAAAGGCAAAATACTCTCGAAACCCTATCAACCTTCAAATCAATTTTGAATTTTTCTTGATATAATCTCGAGAAATGGCACCAACTTATGACTTTACCAAGCTAGGAAAGCAAATCCACACCGGTTCGACGGTGGATTTCGACGGAATAGTGAAGCGGGGTCCGACGACACCCTGGTGAAGAAAATCGCCGAGAAGTTGGAAACGACCGGACTAAAACCGTTTCTATATTTGGAATATCCTATGACCTATGTGGAGGAGGTCGCACAATTCTACGTGAATCCGAGATTCACGATGAAGGAATTAAGTCATACATTCACGGGGAAGCGGTGACTATCAACTTTGCCGAGATTTGGTGAATATTGCTCACTACCGTGAAGGAGCAAGCGAGATTAAGGAAGCGATGTCAACTTGGCCGACGCATGGAAAGAGATAGCCAAGTCCGCGTTCTTTGATAAAATTATATACACAACAAACAAGAGGCGCTAAAGGAGGATTATCACAAATTGTTGGACATAGTTGCCAAATGTATCGACATCAAATTCGGCGACTTTGACCAACCGTCAAAGGCAAAGTCGATTGTGATGGCTGCAATCATCGAAGAAAAAAAGAAGATAAACAGGCTGAGTTTATCTACAATGTTTCTGCCCGAACGCTGGGAACAAGTCCTTCAAAGAAGATGGCACATTTGGAGGATCCCTGGGATATGGCCTGGTGATTGGCCGGCTATTGGAGGTAAAAGGAGTACCTCTTAGACATGGGAAGGCTTTCCATGTTAACAAGAGGATGTTGAGCTAACCTCTCGGTGCTCGGAAGCGAGCTTACGCCAAGAGAGCGACACGGTGAGGGGGAATCGGTGACCGAAGACACGATTGCTTCCTCTCCGGCCCGAAAGAAAAGCCCCTGCGGTAAAGAAGATCCCCCGCAAAGAAAGAAAACCAAACATGCTCCCCCGCAGCTGAGTCACCGCCCCGCCCGGCCGTGTCTCCTGCCCCTACAGCTAGCCGGTCGAGAAGGACTCCCAAATACCTTCTCCGATCGTCAAAAGGAGGAGAACCGACAAGCCTAGACGGCCGGCTCCTCGAAACAAACACAAGCACGGCCCCGGCCGCCCCAAGACTCGAGAGGACACCGCCTCGGAACTGTAAATTCCCCGGTACAAACCAGAGACGAAGAAGACTTGTCAAGCGATCCGAGCAGGAGAAACCGGTGAGTCGGTTACTCGGCTAGCACAAATACGGAGACTCTTTCGGAGAAGTAAAGTCTCCAGATGTAGTTGATGAAAATGACCAAGTCTGCAAGGCGTCGCCAGAGGCAACCGAAGACTGTTTGTAGCTCACGGTGAAGCACAAGAAGAACCACCAAGGCGGATAGTGATGTAATGATCCTATCTCCACCTTATCCGGACATCCAAAATCGTCTGCGTGAGTGGAGAAAATGGAAGTTGAGCAAGTCGAGGGAACAGTTCCAACGGCTTTGAGTTCATAGAAGAAGAAGAGGAATCGCTAAATTTCCTTGGATTAACTCTCTTTGTGCTCCAGCTCGACGGATGAAGACAAGCGCATCGACATTCTCGTGCAGATCTACAAGGACAAGGAGAGAGAAAAACAAGTGAAGAAGCCGAAACACGTGAGAAGGCAAGCATCCGCCCTATCTCGGCACCCGTAACATACACATCCTCTCCTTGATGTCTTCTCTCGATAGTGACGAGGAACCGAGGAGAATGCCGCCGCCAGAAGAGTTGCAAATCGCAGCAAGCATTGCACGAATCAAGAATCCTTCACGAGCAAAGATTAATGGAGGGACCAGGAGAGTCCTCCGAACACGGTGAAATCGATCCAATTGGAGTGGTTGACAAATAGCCTTTGTTATTCTTCGCTACCACTTCCCAGCTCACTCGGAAGAAGGCAATAAGGGAGATGGCGATGAACCGGGCTAGTGGGGACCCCGGTCGAGCCAACCCCTATTGAAGGTGTGCTACCACCGCCCAACGGCTGAACCATCAATTAAAACAGTAGGGAGTTTGGAGACGAGTGACCCCACTCCAAGTCACTCGGTGGTGCTCGGTGAGGGGGAAACTCCCTCCTTTGCGGCAAGGTCGGAGGATGCGAGATGACTCGACAAAGAAGCAAGGAGGCGAAGAAGAGAAATTACAATCACAAGAAAAAACAAGTTGCCATCAACGAAGCTCGGATAGTTGAGACTGTCTCGGTGAGGTGCCAACCGCTCACGAAGGGTTAATAATGACGCCGATGCGGTCGAGGCACGAGGAAGGAACAACCCGGGAGTTAACACTCTGGGCGATGAAAGTGCAATCCATGGGGTTGAGACTCCAATGGATGCCATTGTAGAAGACCCTAAGACAGTGACATCGTCGAAAGGGAGGACCAAGACCTCGCAGCGAGAGAGACTCGCTGGAGGAAATGAAGGCCCACGGGAGGTTGAGACTTCCAGGGTAAAGCACAAGTAGAGAACATCCCTCCCGGTATCATCGACCCATCCGAGAAGGAGATCGGCGCACTTCATGATTCCCAGGACAACCACGATGTCACTTTTCCGGGATCGGAAGGCGAAGAAGAAGTTGAGTCATCCCCCATGACAAATCCAAAAGACTCATTGCGGATGTTCCAAGCACGAGCAAGTCGATCCCAAGACTACTCGTCAAACCTTTAATTTTGATATGAGCCACCTATGGAAATCTCATCATCGTCCGATGACGCCACGATAAGGCCGAGGACCGATCTCTTGAAATGGAGAAATGGTGAGACCAACGGCCGTTAAGACAGTGAGGCTCGGCCGGTAAGGTCTACTCCACAAAGAACCCAATTTGGTGAACAACGAGATCACACGCACAGGCTCCTCAAGCTGCAGCGCAGATCGATTCTAAAAGAACATCACGCGCACCGCTTATCATCGAGCAGATCCCGGTTGGCGGTGATGATTCTTTTGTAGAATCTTTCCCTTTTTTTGGAGATACGAGAACTCCACGAAGAATCGAAAACGAACAGGCACGCTATCACGGACCAGCTCTGTTCTTCCAACAGACACCATTGTTCCAGTGCATTATGACCCGATCTTTGTATGGCCATCACCGCGACAGAAGAATCATTTGAAGCTCGAGAAGTGTTCAAGGCACTCTTTCTTGAGATTGAAAGGATGGAGAGGCATCGAGGCCTCTTTGGACATGCGATTGGACAACAGAGATGCCACCCTACGGTGATTTAAGAGGCATAACTTGATTCGGATAAGGAATGGTGGCAACAAAGCTGACAAACAATGCGTGTGGAGCAGGTGAGATACGCGGACAATTGTTCAATAAGCTGCTTTGGTGTGGAGAGTGAAAATGCGATGCAAAGACAAAGTGAGAGAGCACATTGAGCATATGCATGAAGCTCACACTGCCGAGATCAAGGTCGCTGCGTGAGCAACATACACATGATCTCTGCGTTTGGAAGAACACATGACAAGAAAATTCAGCCTTCTCATGGCCGAGATGAAGCGATTTGTGAGAATCCAACGCTACTCGATCGAATTAGGGCTGCATACAACGCAGCGGACTTGAAGCAGAATTCAACCATCAGAAGACTCGACTTCATGCTTGCCAAAGATGTTCCTTGGGGTTCCTCTATCCTTTGATGATGCCAAAAAGGGGGAAGAGGAATACCTTAAAGCAAACAAAATGAAAGCCGAAAAGAAAGGAGAAGTTTGAGTCGGGAAAATCGGTGAGGAAGTCTTGAAAACGAGAAGAAAAGGAAAACATGTTGAGGGGAAGGATCAACGAGATGTGACATTGATGATTGCACAAACCCCCAACAAGGTCTGTCACGGTGACATTATAAGCGGCAAACTCCGGTGACTCTGCCACTCCAACACTCTCTTTGTATCTATGGCCGAGAAGAGAAAATCAATTGAAGCGGGGATGAAGGAAGTGGAAGGAAGAATGGATGCCAGGGTGATGAACATCTTGAAAGAACATGGAGGCATTCCGGTTGACAGAGACACCTATGCCATCTCGGATGTCGGACGAGCCACGTTGATCGATGAATTCAAAACGCTCGAATCGGGGATACTTTGCAAACATGTCCATGGCTCAAGCTTGGGACTGTCTTGGGAAAAGGGTCTCACATTATGCGAAGAAGAAGTGACAGGCAGACAACCGCGATCGCTCTGCTGGTCACTCATTGGCACTCATTTGGAAAGAAGAAGACTCGATCAAGATATACGCCCCTTGAGGTAGAGGAAGAAGCGGAGTGGAGGAAGAAGCTTGACCAGGCCTGCCGCCAAGAACATAGAATACGTAGATCCGGGG
The DNA here is from genome assembly GCA_016081115.2 of Rehmannia glutinosa. Taxonomy (NCBI): domain Eukaryota; kingdom Viridiplantae; phylum Streptophyta; class Magnoliopsida; order Lamiales; family Orobanchaceae; genus Rehmannia; species Rehmannia glutinosa. The sequence goes on from CM071926.1 coordinate 5,567,956, forward strand.
AAGAAAGGAGGGATCTTGGGTGGGCTTGACCAAGTGGCAAATTTGCGAGTGGCTAAAACTAACGCTGAGTATGCAAAAAGAATAGAAGAAGAAAACAAAAGACAAACTCAGCTATGGCAGGAGAGACAGGAAAGAATAAGAATAGATGAAGCTGCAAGAAAAGCATATGAGAAGAAAAAGAAGGCGGTGATGACGAGAAGAAGAGAAGAAGAGAAGAAGATCTCTGATCAAGACGAAAGAAGGAGACAGCGAAGAAGATGAAGTGTTGCTGTCCACCCCTTCGTGTACTTTATTATGTAAATACATACAATGTAAGTCTTTACGTAATAAAGTTATAAATTCTTTATTTTTCAAAAGTATGGACAATTATGTGCTCGATACACCTTGTGATTGTGTTGAGAACATGAATGATATGATCAATAAAAAGAATTGATTCTACGCATACATTCTATGTCAATACACTATCTGTATGTATCATTCTTTGTTTGCATCTTTGAATAATTTAAGTTTTGGCATCATCAAAAGGGGAAATTGTTAGGAATTTTATTGTTTAGATTTTGATGAATGCCATGTAAAACTTAGAATAGAAAGTTGGCACCCCAATTAACTCTTGTAAAGTGTATTGTAACAATTAGAGTGGCAAGGTTTGAGTTAAGTCGGCCTACGCCCAAACATGCAAGAAGACAACGAAGACTTGAAGGAAAACTCTATTTGAGAGACATTTGAGTACGGCAAAAAGAAAGAGACGGGGAACTGTTGAAGAAGCGGTGAGATGCGGTGAGTGGAACATCGATCAAGTCAACTCAAGAGAAGCAAGTCTCAAGTTGAAGTGACGGAAGAGTCATCCAATGATTGGAAGGCGACTCACTAAGTCACCTCGGGGAAAGCAAGGAAATGCGATCAAGTCGAGATAAGCGTAAAAGAACCGTTACGAGTAAATCAAGAGATTTACTTAAACAAGTAATATCTCCATACCACCTTTCTTGGAGTGCTCGGTCCCGGAAGCGTGCAAAAGAAATGAACGATGGGAAGCACTACACCGTGTCGAACTCGAAAGGTGATAAAACAATTCATACGAGGAAATGGCAATTCCAAGAAGCGCAAGCCAACGATTGCGCAAAGTGACTTTCAAAAATGAGCCTATCTCTTCAACGGGCAAATTTTTGAAAGTTCACTATAAAAGGTGAGGAGTTTGTTTGAGAAGAATGATGCATGAATGACACACACGTGAGATATACAAGCTTATCAAAAGCTGAAACATTCTCAATCCTCAAGCCTACATTTTGAAGTACATCAATCCAACACTTACCTGTGAAGGAAAGAGAACTTCAACTTGATTGAAGAGGAAGATACTTAAAACAAGGGGTCTACTTTCCGGGAAGGATTGTAGAAAAGTTCAAGGTTGAACTAAGTCTTAAGCTCTTGGAGGGCTTCGTGATCAAATCCAAAGAGCTTGAGCAAGTGTTTTGTAGTAGCAAAGCATTTGCCTGTGAAGAAAGCGAGTCGTACGAGAAGCCAGGTGAGTGATCAAGGCGTCTCGGATCGAGTCCCAAAGGATCAAGTCATTTGTTGTGATCAAGACTTGTATCTGGATACATTACCACTTTGTAAACCGATCATTACTTAGTGGATTCCTCCGGGAGTTGGAGAAGAGAGAGTAGAAGAATTACCCCATCTTGAACCTCTATAAAAACTTTACCTTGTCATTTACATTTCAAAGCATTTAAATTTCGCACTTTTAGCTCGCTTATATCTCATTTGACAAATTTGCTATCCATTTGATAATTTATAAGTACTAAATCAAGCTCTAAAATCTTGCCTAATCAAACATAAGGGTGTTAAGTCTTCCATTTGAAAACAAAACCACAGTTGAGTCAAATTTTAGTTAACGGTGAGTTACTCCATTAACACTCGGTGAGTCTGTTAAGAGATTAACTCTACTAAGTGACTAATTCGATTTGTCCATCAAGGACACAACTGTGTAGAACTCGTAGATTTAAAAGATTAAATCGAAAATTTGGTAAGGTTTATTCAACCCCCTTCTAAACCTTACACTTACACCCCTTGGGACCTACAGAAGCTAATAAAAGCTTGTTATAAAAGCTATAAGCTATGGCTCTTAAAAGCCATGTTGTGAATTATTTTTAGTCCAATTGTTGCTTGATGGACTTATATACTTGTCTAATGATGTTTTGTTGTGAGGGGGAGCTTATAAGCTCTTGAACAAAATATAAAAGCTAAGCTTTTAGCTTATGGTTAATTGCTTTTACACTCTTGAACAATATGTAAAAGCTAAGCTTTTAGCTTATGGCTAATTGCTTTTACATTATTATTGATGTGCTTGTTGATAGGGGGAGCTTGTGCTTATTATTGAATATATTTACTCCTTACTTGGTTGCTTATGTATTTTAGAATTTTGGTTGCTTCCAAACGGTTAGATGTTTTTACCGGAAAATCGTTTTTAAAATTGTCCTCCTAATATTTCTAAAAATTGTTTTGGTTTGTAATCATCAAAAAGGGGAGATTGTTTGATACATGTTTTTATCTTAATTTTGATGATTTTATTTTTACACCAAAACAATGTTTTTAATTGTTGTCCAAATACTCCTAAATGATTTAAAATGGTTTTAATATTTTAGGAGTATTTCTTCAAGTTTTATTTTAGATAAAATTGGACAACACTTTTAATGATTTTATGTTTATAAGTTTTTACTTCAAAACAAGATTCTTAAATGTTGTCTAAATACTCCCGATTGGTTTAAAATGTTTTTACTAAATTTTGGAGTATTTCTTGAGTTTTATGTTCGACAAAAATCGGATAATATTTTTGTCTCGAGGTCAACCGTCGCCGTAGAGGGCAACCCGTGCACGAAGATGATTTGGAACAAAAAATGAGACGGAAGGGAAAATAGACGGGTCGATCGGTCCCCTGTCGACCAGTACTTGGGAGTTCATTTTGAAACGAACACCATGTCTTGTTTTTGGTCAAGGTCGATCGGCTGAGCATGTGGTCGACCGGTTAAGGTACACGTCGACCGCCGCCTGTTTTTTTTGTGTATTTTTCAAACGTCTATTTCTCGTGCGACCGGCCGCTCTATCTTTTGACATGACAAAATTCGGCCGTTTGAATGAGACAAACTTTCCTTAAAATGTGGGATTGATTTCTAACAATTTGTATTCTTCATTTTAATTGTATTTTTCTGTATATTTTCAATCCCAAGAGGAGCCTATGCTTGATCAATCATCTCCTATAAATAGAGGAAATTTTGGAGCAACAAAAACAACAATTGAGATACAACACAACAAGATACACTTCAAGCAAATATTTGTTCTTCATAGCTTTTATTCTTGTTGTAATTTTGTCTAGCTTATCACTTTCACATCCTGAGGTCTAGGCTATTCTTGATTACACTTTGCACTCATATTGTAATATTCATTATTGAGTTGTAATCTTGATTTTTGGTCATCATTCAACACAAGACATCCTTGTGAGTATTCTTGTGGTAAGAATACACTTGGGTGATCTAGGTGATAGGAGTTTCAAGAGTGTGGTGCTCGGAGGTGTTGAAGAATTTGGTATTCTTCAAGATTGAAGATTGTGGTGATCTTCAAAGGTGTCGTTGAAGGAAGATTGTGGTAATCTTCAAAGAGAGATTGTGGTAATCTCCAAATGTGGTGTTAAAGAAGAGTGTGGTGCTCTTCAAGGTGTTGTAAGTTGAGTTTGTATTAATTTTGGTAATTAATAAAATTCTTTTTCTTTTTGAAATCCATCCAGGATATCTTTGGGGTGGTAGAGGATTAGCCCCTAAGTGGGTTGAACCTCTATAAATCGACGTGTATTGTTTACATTCCGCACCTTCATTATTGTCTTTGAGTTTAAGTTATACTTAAAAATATTCCACCACCAAAAACATTAAGTTATATTAATCATTATTAATATATTTAAATTATACTTAAAAATGATTAATATATTTATATTTTATTAATATTCTTATTTATCATTATTAGAAACCAATGATGATTTTAGAAAACAGTGGTTTTTAACTATTTGTTTTCAGATTTGTCTATGAATTTGCACACAAATATGTTAGGCTAAATCTCTTGATCCTAGGGCATGATCGAAAGCGTGGATTCATTGTTAATTCTAAAATAAAAAAATTAATAAAATATAAATATATTAATATTTATTTTAATTTAAGTTTTGTGAAATTTAAATTAAAGTATACTTTAAATTGTTAACATTAAATTATATTAATTATTATTAATATATTTAAATTATACTTAAAAATAAGTAATATATTGAAAACAGTGATCCCCAAAATAAACAAATGGCTAGGATCAACCAAGGGTGAGCCCAAATCAAATCTCTCCAAAAACAGCTACAAGCCTACAACCCTCCTAAGTCCTAAATCAAATAGAAACAATGGGTAGGACCAACAAGGTCAGCCCAAATCAAGTCTCTCCAAAAACGACTACAAGCCTACAAGCCCCTCCTAAGTCCTAAATCAAATAGAAAAAAAAAATAAACACAAAGAAAGACATTGCCGCTCCTCAAAATCATTGGCGGGTGAAACAAATTGTTATGGCCTTCACATTGCGGTGGTTGCGGTGGTGGAGGAACATCAATAATTATAGTGATAGCGATAATGATCCTGAAATGAGTCTTTGAGTCGACTCGAGATACAATCGTATGTATTTATCTTATCTTGAGACTTTTGCTTTAATTTGCTCATGTTTATGGTCTTGTCTCAGGATTTGCATCTTTTCTTAATAATAATATTGAAATAATAGATGGTTGTAAATAAATAGATGTGGTGAATACTTAAACTAATATGAATTAAAATATGTTGAAAATTCTTAATATTTGAAAATATTTTATTTTAGTTATATGTATATAATATAATTTAATAATTTTATTGAAATAATAGATGATCTTATAAATAAATATATATTAATTAATACTTAAACTAATATGAATTAAAATATGTTGAAAACTCTTAATATTTGAAAATATTTTATGTTAGTTATATATATAGATAAATATGAATGATTAAATAAGTTCAAAAGAACAGATTCGATAAAAATTCAAAAATTTTTTTGAGATAAAATAAAAATTTAAAACATTAAGATAAAATAATTAAAATATTCGACCACCAAAGAACATCAAGTTATATTAATCATTATTAATATATTTAAATTATACTTAAAATGATTAATATATTTATATTTTATTAATATTCTTATTTATCATTATTAGAAACCAATGATGATTTTAGAAAACAATGATTTTTAAGCTGTTTGTTTTGATTTGTCTATGAATTTGCACACAAATATGTTAGGCTAAATCTCTTGATCTAGGGCATGATCGAAAGCTAGATTCATTGTTAATTCTAAAATAAAAATATTAATAAAATATAAATATATTAATATTTATTTTAATTTATGTTTTGTGAAACTTAAATTAAAGTATACTTTAAATTGTTAACATTAAATTATATTAATTATTATTAATATATTTAAATCATACTTAAAAATGAGTAATATATTGAAAACAGTGATCCCCAAAAAGAGAAATAAGTAGGACCAACCGGGTCACCCAAATCAAATCTATCCAAAAAGCTGCCTACAAGCCTACAACCCTCCTAAGTCCTAAATCAAATAGAAACAATGGGTAGGACCAACCGGGTCCGCCCAAATCAAGTCTCTCCAAAACGATTGTGCCTACTGCCCTCCTAAGTCCTAAATCAAATAGAAACAAAAAATAAATACAAAGAACACATTGCCGCTCCTTAAAATCATTGGCGGGTGAAACAAATTATTATGGCCTTCCCCTGTTGCGGTGGTTGCGGTGGTGGAGGAACATCAATAGTGATAGTGACGGTGATAATGATCCTGAAATGAGTCTTTGAGTCGACTCGAGATACAATCGGTGTGTATTTATCTTATCTTGAAACTTTTGCTTTAATTTGCTCATGTTTATGGTCTTATCGGGATTTGCATCTTTTCTTAATAATTATATTGAAATAATAGATGGTCTTGTAAATAAATAGACGTGGATGAATACTTAAACTAATATGAATTAAAACATGTTGAAAATTCTTTAATATTTGAAAATATTTTATTTTAGTTATATGTATATAATATAATTTAATAATTTTATTGAAATAATAGATGATTTTATAAATAAATAGATGTTGATGAATATTTATTCTAATGTGAATTAGAATATGTTGAAAACTCTTAATATTTGAAAATATTTTATTTTAGGTATATATATAATATAACTTAATAATTATATTGAAATAAAATATGATTTTGTAAATAAATAGATGAGGATGAATACTTAAACTAATATGAATTAAAATATGTTGAAAACTCTCAATATTTGAAAATATTTTATGATAGTTATATATATATATATATATATATATATATAGATATGAGTGATTAAATAAGTTCAAAAGAACCAGATTCGATAAAAATTTAAAACTTTTTTTGAGATAAATTTAAAACATTAACATAAAATAATTAAAATATTCCACCACCAGCAAACATTAAGTTATATTAATCATTATTAATATATTTAAATTATACTTAAAAATGATTAATATATTTATATTTTATTAATATTCTTATTTATCATTATTAGAAACCAATGCTAATTTTAGAAAACAGTGATTTTTAACTGTTTGTTTTCGATTTGTCTATGAATTTGCACACAAATATGTTAGGCTAAACCTCTTGATCCTAGGGCATGATCGAAAGCTGTGGATTCATTGTTAATTCTAAAATAAAAATATTAATAAAATATAAATATATTAATATTTATTTTAATTTATGTTTTGTGAAACCTAAATTAAAGTATACTTTAAATTGTTAACATTAAATTATATTAATTATTATTAATATATTTAAATTATACTTAAAAATGAGTAATATATTGAAAACATGATCCCCAAAAGAGAAATGGGTAGGACCAACCGGGTCACCCCAAATCAAATCTCTCCAAAAACAGCTACAAGCCTACAACCCTCCTAAGTCCTAAATCAAATAGAAACAATGGGTAGGACCAACCGGGTCAACCCAAATCAAGTCTCTCCAAAAACGATTACAGCCTACTGACCCTCCCGAGTCCTAAATCTAATAGAAACAAAAAATAAACATAGCAACACATTTTTGCCGCTCCTCAAAATCATTGGCGGAGTTAAACAAATTGTTATGGCCTTCTGTTGCGGTGGTTCTTTGTGGTGGAGGAACATCAATAGTGATAGTGATATCGATAATGATCCTGAAATGAGTCTTTGAGTCGACTCGAGATACAATCGTATGTATTTATCTTATCTTGAAACTTTTGCTTTAATTTGCTCATGTTTATGTTCTTGTGCGGGATTTGCATCTTTTCTTAATAATTATATTGAAATAATATATGGTCTTGTAAATAAATAGACGTGGATGAATAGTTAAACTAATATGAATTAAAATATGTTGATAATTCTTAATATTTGAAAATATTTTATTTTAGTTATATGTATATAATATAATTTAATAATTTTGATTGGAGTTTATCTCACAAAAGAACTCACGCTACGTGATGGTTGCAATTTTGATGATAACGTACATCGTGGGAATTATCACGCTATCCGACGATGTACAAGATGTTAGAACATTCGAGGTGGAGTATTTATTTTGCTTGCGAGGAAAGACAAGCATTCGACTCGCGTTCACGGTTTGCTCGAGTCTTGATGAAACTCCGTCGGCACCACCCGCTCGGAATCTCGCCACCACCATCGCTTCCAAGAGTCATTGTTGAGTTGTCCAAATTTGACTCGGAGAAATGGCTAACACTCTTCACGGACTGTAAGTTTCCACACGACATTTCTCGTTGCAACATCTTTGGCGTGCTTCTAGTGTATCATAGCCATTGCTTTGTGGATTATGTTCACGATGAGAGGTACATATTTGTTTTTTCTAATAGTTTTATGTAATTTATTCTTTTATTGTTTTTAATGTCTTGTACTTTGTGAGATGATGGCTATGTCTTCTTTGGAAAAACAACGGGAGGTTTGGCGGCTTTGACGGCAACATAGAGATAATACTTTTTTTTTTTTTCAATAATAAAGAGAACTTTATATGCCAATTACCCGCATTTAGTTTCTACTAATGTATGTTGTAGTTGATTGGTTCTTGTGAAAGCAAAAGTTGCGTATTCTTTCTCGGAAAGTCCATACATGAATCGACGGATGATTTCACTTTTGTAAGTCAACTTGTTTTTAAATAGTTGGAACTTAAGTAAGGGATGGTGTTTTGTAAGTTGAGAGAGATACATAACCATAGATGGATGTGAAATCATCAACTTTTTGCTAATTTGATATTGTGCTAAGGCATGGATGGATGTGAATATCATCCACTTTTTGCTAATTTGATATTGTGCTACTCTTCTCTCTACTTGTAGTTTTTTTCCTGTTGTTCAACATTTTTGTTTGTTTTCGGAATGTTACAAGTGTATAAGATTTCGTTAAGCTTTATAAGTGTTTTCCTTTTCGTCATGCACGCATAGGTGTTTAATAACTAGTAAGGTGAATGTGCGTTGCACATGATCTAAATAAATTTCAATAATTTAATTAAAAAAAACTTAATCAATTGAAATTATTATTGTATATATTATTTTGAATTTATTGTGAATATTGTTCATACAATTTTGATTTAACATAAAACCCACAAGATTAGAATTAAACTTATATATCTTTGCATGAATTATATCTTCAAACGATATTATCATTGAACTAAATACAATGGATATTGAAAACTTCAAAGAAAAATAATTAGGAAAAGTTGCTCTATGAATTCATTTTGTATCAATTATAACTTTAGTGAAATATTATATAACTTAATAATTTCATTGAAATAACAGATGATCTTGTAAATAAATAGATGTGGATGATTACTTAAATTAATATGAATTAAAATATGTTCAAAACTCTTAATATTTGAAAACATTTTATTTTAGTTATGTATGTAATATAACTTAATAATGTTATTGAAATAATAGATGATTTTGTAAATAAGTAGATGAGGATGAATACTTAAACTAATATGATTTAAAATATGTTGAAAACTCTTAATATTTGAAAATATTTTATGCTAGTTATATAAAACATCAGGATAAAGTAATTAAAATGTTTCACCACCAAACCAAATGATTCAACAATTTCTGGAATCCCACATGAAATGAACACTCTCAAGGGGACTGTAAGCTTCCACATGAAGTTACTAGTTGCAACATCTTTAGCATGCTTCTTGTACATCATAGCAATTGCTTTGTGGATTATGTTCACAATTAGAGATTTTTTTAATAGTTTTATGTAATTTATGCTTTTATTATAAGTCCACTTACGTCCTCATCCCTAAAATATAAGTATAGTTCTTTGGAATTCAGTCAATAAAATAAAATAGAGATACTTTCATATTTGGAAGAAAAAAATTATGTGCCTTAGTGTTATTATTCTTGGTTAACTTTTTGTTATTATTTAGAAAGGTGGAATAAGATTATATTTATCAATTTTTCGATTGAAATGAGATCTAATATTTCAACTAAAAATAATATAATTTAATTTTTGATCTAAATTGAAACAACATAACAAAATTGAAAATTAATCAGAAAAAATCCATAAACAACAAAAATAATATAGAAAATAACACAAGAACAAAAATAGCTTAAAAATAGATAAAAGTTACATTGAAACAACAAAGAAACAATAAAACAACATTGAAAACAATATATAAGCAATTCATAAACAACATAAACTATATACACATAAATTACAAAATATAAAAATAACAAAAAGAAAAGCACCTGGAACACTTACATATTGTTAATGTATCAAATAGATTTAAGAATTGATATAAACTTGTAATTGTCTTTATTTTTTTGTAGGATTTATCTCAAACAACCAAAAAGAGGTCTTGAAAGAAATTGAACAACAGAGGGCGGCCCTCTGTGAGAAATGGATCATTCTTGCACTAAAATGCAGTGAGGCCGCACTCTTTTTGGTGAACAACATTATGGTCTACGTGATGATGGTCGTGAGGCTTTTCTTCCAAGTATATCTCCACAAAAGAACAAATGCATACGTGATATATGAAATTTTGATGGTGACGTACCTCGTGGGAATAGTATCACTATTTGGACAACATCGATGATATTAGAACAATTGAGGTGGAATATTTATCTAGCTAGCTAAAAAAGAAAACATTAGTGGCTGACCTTCGAGAGTTTACTCGGAGGGTTTCTAAAATTCCGCCGCCGCCATGAGCAAACAATTCAACAATTTCTCAAATCCCACCACCAGCAAACGATTCAATAAGTTCTCAAATCCCACCTTCATCAATTTACGCAAGTATCAATCTTAAGTCTATCGAATTCTACTCAAAGAAAATGACTAATACTTTTAAATTTCTAGTTGCAACATCTTTAGCATGCTTTTTATACATCATATCAATTATTCTATGGATTATTTCCATAATTAGAGTATTTGTTTTTTAATAGTTTTATGTAATTTAAGTTTTTATTATCTTTAATATCTTATACTTTGATAGTTATGACTTCTTTGGAAAAGCGGGATGTTTGACGTGTTTTGGCGACTTAGAGGTAATACATTTTTTTTTATAAAAAGAACTTTATATGCCAATTACCCTCTATTTAGTTTCTAGTAATGTATATTGTAGAATTTGGCGGTTGGTGGTGGTAATTCTAATATCGGCAAGCCACAATGTTGTAGAGCTTTTCTTCTTACTCTAACCAAAAACAAAAGTTGTAGTATTTATTCCGAGAAAATCCATAGTTTGAATTGAAATATGGTTTCACTTTTGTAAGTCCACTTAGTCCTCATCCTTAAAATGTAAGTTTACTTACGTCCTTATCCTTAATATGTAAGTTCACTTATGTCCTCATCCCTAAAATATAGGTACAGCTATTGAAATTCAGTCATTAAAATAAAATCGAGAGATAATTTCATGTTTGGAAGAAAAAAAAATTATGTGCCTTAGAGTTATGATTATTCTTGGTTAATACTTATTATTATTATTTAGAAAATGGAAGAAGATTATATTTATCAATTTTTTGATTGATTTGAGATCTAATGTTTCAACTAAAAAAACATAATTTAACTTTTTACCTAATACATTGGAAACATTGATAAAAATATGGAAACAACATAATAAAATTGAAAATTATTCAGAAAAAATCCAGAAATAACAAAAATAATATAGAAAACAACACAAGAACAAAAAAAAAGCTTAAAAATAGGTAAAATTTGCATTGAAATAATAAAGAAAGAACAAAACAACATTGAAAACAATATAGAAACAACTCATAAACAACATACACTATATACACATAAATTACAAAAACCATAAAATAACAAAAAAAAGCACTTGCAAAGATTATACAAAATGCTATGGTAAAGATGAACACAATGGAGACACACTTTTCCATCCACAAGTGTGTATCTCAATTTCATCATTTGCCCGACGAAGGAATTGAGAGACTCGATAAACTGTAGCATCATCTCTTCAATGACAAATATCATTGACATAAACATTGGTGACTGATTGTTTGAGTGTATCTATACTTATCATTCATTCAACCTTGTGGAATAAAATAATGGAAAAGAAAAGTTGAATCCATCCTATTTGAGACCAAATTTTATGTCCCATTCTTCTATTTCACTTTCTATTCTACAAGGATGAATGAATAACACGTGTTATTGAGATAAATATGGGTGATTGATTGTTTCAGTGTATTGTGGAATATTTGGATTGAATATTCCACTTCCTATTCCAAAACATTGTAATTGTAGACTGAATATTTCACTGTTTATCAATTATAAGCTAAAAAACTTTAAGGTCAACATTATTCAAAACAACTGCAGATAGATGGTTAATTTGACACACAATTGCAAATATGAAGCATAAAAATTGTTGAAACAAATTTGAAATAATTTTGAAACGATTGAATTTATAAGCAACAAGTTTAGCTAATTCAAATGAATAACTTCAGCAAAAATCACTAATTTTATATAAAATATATAGAAAATTATATTTTTTTAAATTGAAGAACGAAGAAAACAATGAAAATAGTAGCAGATAAATCACAATATATTTCAGAAGCAATGGGTTTCAATGAAATAAAGCCTTTTGAGATCAATAGTACTTGTTGATTACCTTGATTTTTTTTCTGGTTTTTATTGCGATTTCCTATGATTTTATGCGATTTATTCGTTATTTCTCTTCTTGTTTTTGCGATTTTGTTTCTTTTGGTTCTCTTGCAAATTTGTTTGTGCTTTTGAGTTTGCGGCTTGTTTTGAGATCTAAGTTGCGGTGTGGATTTCCATTGCGGCGTGAAACCGTGTTCAATACGCTAAAGTGTATTTGCGAGAAAAGGAAAGAAACGCTTCGTATTTGCGATCCGAAAAAAAGCAGTGGAGCTAGCGTATTTGCTTGATCCGAGAAAAAAAAAAAAAAAAAAAGGAGTGTATTTGCGGGGATCTTTTCTAAAAAAATAGGGCAATTGTGTCTTTATCCCAATAAAAAATAAGACTTATATTCGAGCCCCTTATTCTAGATTTCAAACTTCTTCAAAACTTAAGCTAATTAGAATTGAATTAAAATCCTTTGGGGATGAATATATATTTGAATACTAATAGTTTTATATATTAAAAAAATTAATATGTCAATGGTATTTTCATAAATTTGGTATACTTTCGACATGGGTTTTTACTTTTGGCGTGATCGATCTTTACAGAAGAAAAATGAGGGAAATTTCTTTGCTAACATGTCTTTGGATAAAAAGATTCGGTGAGATGGGGTTTCAATTGCTTAACTCACTTAATTAGAATAATTCTTATTGGTGGATTAGCTTTGTATTACATAATGTACTGTGAGCGAGTTTTAAGTATTTACTATTCATCTTTTTCATTTTATTTATGAATGTTAAAAAATCAAAAACGACTTTGTTCGACAAACTTTTTGATGATCTTACACTTGAAAAAAGTGCATAATTAGTAATGAAATTGATACCTAGCTACTAATTTTTTATTTCTCAAGTTTAGGTATGTTTGATATGTTATATGTAAACTATTTTATTTGAACAATTCATGCCAAAGAGTGCCTAAATTGACCTTTGCATGCAGAAATCTTCAATTGCTAAAACCCAAAACTTGAATAATAATGGGGTGATTGTTATACACTTAGCCCTATTTCATATATAAGAGAAATAGGTAGATAGATAAAGAATATTTAAGTAATGTAAAAATAATTCCATGTAAATGTAAAGAAAGCAAGACAAGCTACAAGGTGGAAAAACCATCCATATCCATCATTACAAAAATATCCGTTCGGCAAGCTACAAGAAGCTTAGTAATTAATCACATATATCACATTTGTCAATTGTCATACATGTGTCATAATTAACACTGCTAAGAAGTATAAATCATTCCTTCAAATATTAGTAATTAATCACCATATAAAGGGTACAATGAATTCCAAATTTTTAGGCTCTTATTAATTTTTTTTTTTTTTGTGAGTCGTTGTGGTGGATTTTAAATACGTCTTATGCATCATTTGAAAACTTCTACCCAAATGTAACCTCAATGATTTTTTTATGATGGATCATGATTTGATTAATCACTGTCTTCAAATTTAATATTCCAAATGAAGCATTAAGTATTAATCCTACCATAGATGCTACTTGTTGGAGAGGTCTTTCGTTTCGTGTCTTCCTTCTATCCTTTGGCCAATGAATACAAGTTTGCATTTGGATAGGGGAAAGATTTCAAGTAAACACATATAAGATTAATTATCGATATGAACTCCTCATCCCATCATAATGACTCGAATATATAGTTCAAAATATGATTTTAAGGATTTGAAATCCATTGTATCCAAACTAACTCAAATGTATTTGTAATTATGGATATAAAATCCTCAACTTCAAATCGATTCATCTAAATGAAGTCTAAGATTTTATTTGTGATTGAAGGAGAAACTTGTGAGTATTTTGTTTTCAACCCCTATCAAATATGCATAGAAAAATTGGCTTTATAGTGCACAATACATTTTGTTTTTTAAAAATAAGAATACATGTTACAAAGTATCATAACTTATAATATATAATAATTCAAATAAGACCTAAGCCACACTTTTTCATCACCGGATCAAACCAACGATGGAAATCAACTCACCCACAAATGTTTTGTGTGAGAAACCTACCCACATGCAAAAATTTATCTTTCTTTAGAATAATTAATTAAATTATTGTGTCATAACTTGAGTAATAATTAAATTGTATGTCTTTCTGAAACTAAAACATATATTTATTTCTTTTTAATTTTTCATTTCCCTTCTAAACTTGTTGATGCAATATATACTCTTTCAATAAAGTTGTGATGCGCACAGAATTGTCCTTACTAAAAGTAGTATTTCGTATATTTAGATATTTATACCTCAATTTTTGATTGTATATCCTTTATTAAACGGAAAATCTAAGTAAATATGCCTCGATCGATATTAACTTAATTTTTCTATTTCTTTTTATTTTTCTATTTCCTTTCATGTTTGTTTTTTGGCTTTGGCTCGTACCTCTTTTGTTGTATTATTGGCCCTTATATTCATTTGGCCCATTTACAATGAGCTTAGCCCACAGGTAACCCGATCGACCAACAGGCCCAATACATGTGTTGCCAATTTGTTGAGTCGGGTCATGAACTCGGACTGCGGGATCCGACTCCTTGTCCGCGGATCCTCTAGTTGTATCTTGACCGTCCATTTTTCGAGTTTGATCTCAACCTTGCTTAACCCTACTAAAACACCCCAACCCAAACCCTAATCTCATAAGCGATATCTCACTCTCTCTCTAACTCTCTCGATCCTTCTTCTCTCTCGTGCGATAATTCCTCTCTCTAGAAATCTCACAAATCTCGTGATATTTCTTAGTGATTTTGGTGTGAGTGTAAGATCGAGTGTTTCTTCACTTGTTCACCATCTTTGTGGACATTTCCTCCAGATTCAGTGTGATCAAGGGTTTGGGGTTTGGTGAGTTGTTTTTAGGGTTTTTGTGGTTCGATTGGGCGACTTTGTGTTGGTTGAGGGCTTTCTGTGGAAGAAGGCTGTGTGGGTTTCCATCTTGGCTCTTTGGTGATTCTCTGGTGATTTCTTTGTGTGGTTTGGGTTTTCGGTCTGAGTCGAAATTCACAATATTTCGGTTTTAGGGTTTTCCATACACTTTTTTACTTCTGTTTTTGTCTTGTAATTTCAATTTACGAGTCCTAGAGTAATATTCGTATAATAGGATTCTTTATTGAGTCCGTATTCGTGCTGGTTCGTATTATCCGAGGCGGATAGATACCTGTGATGGTATCGAGCACCTATCCGCCTCGTGTGGGTTGGTCTTAGTTCTTGGTACAGTTCTTGGTGATTCTTGGCTTTGTGGTGACTGTTCGGGAGTTGGTAATCCCGGAAACTAGCACAGTGGTAAAAATCCTTATCTCTTTCACTCCTTGTTTCTTTCTCTTGGCTTGGTTGAGAAACCCTAGCATCAAGCCCCTTGACCCTACATCATACGAGTGTAGTGGAATCGGGGTGCGAGGGGATCTTTGCGAGTTCTTAGTGATTCTGTTCTATTTTTGTTGCTATACTCTGATCTTGATTCTATCACCTGTGTGTGATATTGTGTTTCTGTGGTCCTCTATAATATTGCTTCTGCTGATCCTGTGTGATCTGTGTGGTCTCCTGCTGATATCTGTGATCTTGTGATATTCTGTGCTATATCATGCTTCTTGCATTGCCTGTGTGTTCTGTGTCTGTGTTTGTTGCACTACTTGAACTATGGTTGTTGCTTCTGGATATCATATGGAGCCTTTCAATGGTAAAACTGATTTTTCTATTTGGCAAAAAAAATGAAAGGTATCTTGATTCAACAAAAATGTTTTAAAAGGTCATTGAAGACAAGTATGGTGAGAAAGATTCGAAGAATCAAAACCGAACTTGATGAATATGCTTATTCTTCAATTATATTGAATCTTTTCGACTCTGTCTTTGAGAAAGGTTGGAAAAATTGTCAAGTGCCAAAGATTTATGGAAAAAACTTGAAGAGCTTTTGCCGATACTACCCTTCCTTCAAAACTTTTCCTTCTTGAAAAATTTTTGATTCAAATTGGACTTGACAAAAGATATGGATGAGAATCTTGATATTTTACAAAACTCATCCAAGATATAAAGATTGGTGATAAGAACATTGATGATTACTCCCCTATTATTTTGTTAAATGCTATCTCACGATTCTTACATGTGATGTGAAATCGCTATCAAATATGGTAGGGATCAAATTTCTTTAGAAAGCTGTTGTGAATGGGTTGAAGAGTAAGGAATTAGACCTTAAGTCTTCTAAAAGGGAACAAAAGGGGAATGGGGAAGTGATGCATGTAAGGGTAGATCCCGAACAGATCTAATAACGAGGAAAAATGATAGGAAGAGAGGGAAGAGCAAGAACAGGTCTAAGTCAGGCCTAAAAACAATAGAAAATGTTACAATTGTGGGGAACATGGTCACTATATTAAAGAGTGTACTAAGCCTAAAGGGAACCAAAATCAAAAATCTCGGAATAATGAACAAGCCAATCTTGCTTCTACTAGTGATAATCTTGGTGATGTGTTTATGATTGTGAGTCTTGTGATGATTCCGTGAACTTTGTGAATAATCTTGCTAAATCGAACTTGAGTGGTTAATTGATTTAGCATGCACCTTTCACATAACACCATATAGGCACATGTTTATGATTATACTAAAGTGATGCATAGCTCGTGTCTATACATGGAGATGAAAAGAAATGCAAAGTTTTTGGTATTGGAAATGTATGTCTCAAGTTTGATAATGGTTGTGCTTTAACTACGAAAAATGTGAAACATGTTCGATCTTAGTAATAACTTGATTTCTTGTCTTTTGCCCAGAATCGATGGGTGGAAAGGAAATGGGGAATGGTGTTATGAAAATTCTTAAAGGTTCTATGATTGTTGCTAAGGCAACCAAAACAAGAAATTTGTATGTCTTACATGCTAAACTTGAATCCTCGTGCTTGTTTACGCTAATAAAGTTGTGAACTCTCTTTGTGAATGATATGACGGACTTATGGCATAAAGGTCTGGGTCATATTAGTGCTAAGGGTCTTGAATTATTACTGAGAATAAAGGGTGTTTTGGAAATGATAAGTTGAACACATTATCTTTTCGTGATTCATGTGTGTATGGTAAACAACAAAAGGTGAAATTCCCTTCCCCCTGTTCAACCTAAACGATCGGCCCGGTTGTGATGTGCTTGAATACTTGCATGTTGATGTTTGGGGTCCTTCCTCCTGTGTCTACACATGGTGGTAACAAATATTTTCTGTCCATCATTGATGACTTTTCCATAAGAGTGTTTGTGTTTTTAATGAAAAACAAGTCGATGTTTTTGATAAGTTCAAAACCTGGAAAACCCTCATTAAAAACCAAACTGGTAAAAAGATAAAGGTTTTGAGAACGATAATGGCACGGAATTTTGTAATCAAATGATGGACAATCTTTGTGAGGAATTTGGTATTAAGAGGCACAAATCGTGCTTATTCCCCCAAACGACAAAATGGGGTTCTTTGAGAGAATGAAGAACTCTCCTGGAAAGGGTGAGGAGCATGTTGGCTACCTCAGGTCTTTCCAAGAAGTTATGGGGTGAAGCTGTTGTTACAGCAACCTATTTGATAAATAGGTCACCTTGATCCCATTGAATGGGAAATATCCTGAAGAAGTTTGAATTCGGAAAACAAATTGATTTTTCTAACCTCAAAGTTTTGGATGCTCAGCCTTTGTACACCAAAAACATGATAAATTGGAACCAGGATCTGTGAAATGTGTTTTCCTAGGATATCTGAAGGTGTCAAAGGTTTCAGATTATGGTATAAGGGGAACCTGGGTTTAAAACTGTGATTAGTAGGGATGTGGTGTTTAATGAACATGAGTTTCCTTGCTTTAATCTTTCTCCTCCTCAAACTACTTCTGAAAATACTGGTACTCCAAGTGAGGTGGAGCCTTCTAACATGTCTCCTGTTATTACTTTGCCTGCTGATACTATTATTGATGATGCTTATGCATGATAATGTGAACAATGATGATATGCATGTTGATAATAATACTCAGCATGATGATTTGCATGATAATCATGATGATTTCCGATGTTAATACTGAAAATGCTCCTGCTAATGATGTGCAAGATGAACTTGGTGATTATGTATTAACTAGGGACAGAACTAGGAGAAATGTTAGAGTTCCAAGCAATTCTTGATTTTCACATGACCTCTTATGTGTTTTCTCGTGTTTGATGCTATTGATAATTGAGCCTAAAACCTTTTGAAGCTATTAAGTCTGATGATTACATTAAATGGATGAATGCTATGCAAGATGAAATGACTTCTTTGCATGTGAATAATACCTGGGTGCTTGTTCTTAAACATGTTAAGCGCTCTATTGTGGATAGTAAATGGTTGTTTAAGGTTAAAAATGAAGTGAAGGTGTTAGGTTTAAAAGCTAAGGCTGGTAGCTAAAGGTTTTACTCGAAGGAAGGGATTGATTACACGAAGTTTTTGCTCCTGTTGTTAAATTTGTAATGTGAGAATCATGCTTGCTTTGTGTGCTCGAGTTCAAGCGGGAAGCTGAAACAATTAGATGTAAAAGCGCTTTTTACATGGGGACTTGGATGAAAAAATTTATATGAAACGGCTGAGGATTTGAGGACAAATCAGCCTAATTGTGTGTGCTTACTCAAAAAAATCTTTGTATGGTCTTAAGCAATCTCTAGGCAATGGAATAAAAAATTTGATCGAGTGCATGCTTGATTTAAAAGTTTGTTAGAAGCCAATTTGACCATTGTCTCGTACTTTAAACTTGATGCTAACATTCCTATATTCTTATATATATGTTGATGATATCTTTGATTGCTAGTCCTTGCACGAAGTCCGTGGATCATGTTAGATATTGTTTGAGTGCTAAGTTTGATATGAAATACTTAGGTGATGCAAAGAAAATATTGGTATGAACATTGAAAGAGACAGAAATAAATGTCATTTACTTAAACTGTCCTCTTACATAGAAAAGATTTTACAAAAGTTTTCTATGGCAAGTGCTAAATTTGTGAATGTTCCTTTAGCTTCTCATTTTGTGTTAAGTAGGGATCGAGTCCCTAAAACCGATTAAAAAATGTGCTATGAAAAACATTCCTTATGCAAATTCAATTGGATGCGTTATGTATCTTATGGTAAGTACTATGCCGATATTGCTATGATGTGTCTTGTTTGAGTAGATACATGTCTAATCCTGGTGTGGTGCCTTTGGAATGCTTTAAAATGGATGTTGAGATATTTAAGGCATTCTACTTTGATTATAGCTTGTGTTTTTCAAAAAATGAAAATGGCATAATTTTGAAAGGTTTTGTTGATTCAAATTATGCAAATGATAGAGATAGTGGAAAATCTACTACATCATCATATGTTTTACACTTTGTGGTTCGTTGCATTAGGAAATCTCGATTACAACATATTGTGGCTCATCAACAAACAAATCGGAGAATATGTTGCAAGAATGAAGCTTTAAAAGAAGCCTTTTCGCTCAAAGAACTTGTTTCGAGATTGGTTTTCTAAAACAAAAAATTGTAGTATTTTCTCGATTCTCAATCGGTATTGACTTTGTAAGAATCCAGTTTTTCATGTGAGAGCAAAACATATTGATGTTAGGTTTCATTTTATAAGGGATATTGTTTCAAAGGCATAATTTGTCTTGAAAAAGTGGCATCCGAATACAATCCGTTGATATGGGTACTAAATTCCCCGCCCTATCAAAGTTCAAAACATGTTTAAAAATTTTAAATTTTTGACTTGGTGACTAGGTTGTCCCTTGGTGATTTCCAGGGCTTGTCAAGCCTTGTGTGTTTGCTAATAAGTCTAAACTTGTTGGACCAAAAGCTTGCTTAGGTAGACTTGTATAAACCGACTTACTTTAGTGTTTCTTTGATGCGTAATCAACTTAGTGTTGGTTATGGTGAAAGTCCTACTATACTTTGTGTATAGCGAGGCATTTAAGCGATGATGACCAGTTTTTAACCCAAAAGTATGTCTAATGAATCTAATGAGCCAAAGGTGGAGATTGTTGTATTATTGGCCCTTATATTCATTTGGCCCATTTACATGAGCTTAGCCCAACACGACGGCAACTTGATATTCGACCAGGCCCAATACATGTGTTGCCCATTTGTTGAGTCAGGTCATGAACTCGGTTGCTGAGATCCGACTCCTTGTCTGCCGGCGGATCCTCTAGTTATATCTTGACCGTCCCATTTTTTGGGGTTTGATCTCAACCCTTGCTTAACCCTACTAAAACACCCCAACCCAAACCCTAATCTCATAATCGATATCTCACTTCTCTCTCCCCTAACTCTCTCGATCCTTCTTCTCTCTGTGCGATAATTCCTCTCTCTAGAAATCTCACAAATCTCGTGATATTTCTTAGTGATTTTGGGTGTGAGTGTAAGATCTGAGTGTTTCATCACTTGTTCACCATCTTTGTGGACATTTCTCATTCCGGTGTGATCAGGGTTTGGGGTTTGGTGAGTTGTTTTCTAAGTTCTTCATCGTGGTTCGATTGGGCGACTTTGTGTTGGTTCCGAGGGCTTTTCCGTAGGTTGTGTGGGTTTCCATCTTGGCTCTTTGGTGATTCTCTCATGTGCATTCTTTGTGTGGTTTGGGTTTACGGTCTGGCCGAAATTCACAATATTTTGGTTTTAGGGTTTTTCCATACACTTTTTACTTGTTTTTGTCTTGTAATTTCAATTTACGAGTCCTAGAGTAATATTACGTATAATAGGATTCTTTATTCAGTCCGTGATTTGTGCTGGTTCGTATTATCCGAGGCGGATGATACCTAACACCTACCATCATCAACACTATAGGATCCAAGAGTTAAAATTTGAACATAAATAATCAACAAAGAAAATTAAATTAACAAGAAAATAAAATTACAATGAACTGACTATTGAATATTTCAAAAGTAAGAAAATTGTAATTGTCTTATTTTATTTCTACTTTTTTTTCTGTTCTATGACGAATATTAAAAAACAACCCAAAATTGGATGGTCGTAATATTTTGATTATATTGAATGAAAAATGTTAGCAGCGAAAAACAATATGGAAGTTTGGAATTGGCCTTTCATATTATTTCATCCTGGACTCGTTGGTCGTGGATTATCTCTTTCTTTTATTTACTTTTTCTAATAAAAACAATATAAATGACAAATTTTATAAATGGAAAAGAAATGGCATATATGATTCTAATTGATTGTATCAAAGAACGATATATTAATTTCTTTAAATTTCAGTAATTATGGAGAGTATAATTCATATTGTGCGTTCATATCTCCTTCACTTAGCTCATGACATGAAAAGTATCGATGCCCGATTTTGAGTGATGGGAAGAAAGTGACTCCAAGTCATAGAGGGCTATTTGAGTTGCCTTCTCTTTTTGTTTCTCAACATGGTGAATCGAACTCATTTCTCTTATTCTTACCCCATAAAACCTAAATGCAGTCCCAAAACAATTAAACATGACCTGCAACTCTGCAGAAAACAATGTTACTTAATTTTAGTTATATTTTGAAAAAAATTAGACTTCATTTGGATTGATGGATCCGAAGATTTTGATTTCAAATTGATAACAAAAAAGTCCATTGAGCTTATTTGGTTTAGATCATTTTACAATGGATTTTAAACTTTTAGATTCTAGATGAATATCTAAATATTTATTCATCCTTCATAGTACTATATTAATATGTTGTGCATGACTTTTGTCGAAGGAATCTATGTATTTTTGTTTAGTAACATATACAATCCTTCATTCCTACAATGAAAATATGCAAATAAACGTGCTATAATATCTTGAACCACGTAATTCTACTTTTACCTAATCAATTTGATCGATTTCATCCACAAATTCAAATATTATAGATTATGAAATTAAACTTTCCTATAAAAACAGGGAGATTGTAAGAAATGGACTTACGTTCCAGCATAGAGCTTTTCATCAAGTAAGCCCAACTGAGGATAGCCACAATAACAAGTAGCAAGGGGCTAAACACCGATACGTATAGTGGTCCTTTCCTTTCTATACACCATGACATCAGGCAAAATGCTATTGCTGAACACACAATTCCTGGTATAAAAACCCAATACCATTATTAATTTTAGTGGTAATAGGCCAAATTGGCCACTTATATTTTTGTGTAAATGAAAAAATAGCCATATGTTTTCAAAAACATGTTTTTTTAAATGTTTGATTAAAAACTGTCGCGTATTCTTCATGTGATTCATGATGAAGATCTTGGCTATTTTTCAAAAAAAAATTGATGTGATCGTAATCGATGCGAGTTATATCTACGGTCGATAGAAATAAAAAGGGTAAAGTGGGACATTTAAACTCAAAATGATTAAAAAAACATGTTTTAAGAAAACATGGCTAAATAATATTTTTGCTATGGAGAAAAGCCAAAAATGATTGGACTCTAAATAAAATCACATGAAATTAAAAAAATATATATTAATGAGTAGACGCATGAAACGATCCTAATTGTAGAGTGGAGTGACCAGGCTGATAAACTGTGGTCGAAGGAAAAGCCGACAATCACACACTGGATGCTTGCCATTAGGCACATCAATGCTGAGCTTGAGTATGGAGCCCCATACTTTGGCTTACTCTTGTCTGGAACAAGGAAAAACGAAAATGAAAATTAATTAAGTTCAATAAGAAAGTATTCTAGGAAAATATTGTTATCTATGTTGAATAAATTACAATAAATTTATGGGTTATTTGAATAATAGCAAAATTAAAAAGAAATTCATGTGTATCCTAAACCTACCTACACATCCGATAGATCGATCAGGAAATATTATTGTTGTCTACAACTTAATGTTATACCACGAATTAATTAGAGACTCCAATTGAACTCAATTAATGACATGACAATTCATTTACGTCTATTTTTGTTATAGATAAGCAAATACAATTAAATCTCCATAAATTAATAAACCACTGGTGCTTACTTGGATAATTAGCCAAATGGCCCAAGAAACGGCGCTGAGAATGAGGAGTAAAGGCCCAAATATCAAATTGACATGGTTCACGGAATTCTTGGTTCCAGTCTTCTCTGCATATTTCCAATGAATACTTGATGGGCCGATATTCACAATTGATCCATGTGTGTAAAAATGACACAATATAGCACCACCAACACATATTATTGTCCCCACTATTTTTGCTTGCCCTGCTTTGCTCTTCACTCCAAATTTTTCTAGTCTGTCAATATAAATTATGCACCATGATGATAAATCGATGGAAAACATGAAATTAATATGTTTTTTCAATCGAGAAATTTTATTGAACTCGTCTAAGTAATTTGAAATGAAGAAACAAAATTACCCAAAAGAAATAATTTTAATGATATTTTTTTAAAAGAAAAATAGAGAAACTTACCCAAAAGGAACAGCCATGATAAATGTGACTGCAGGGTTAGATTGCTCAAAGCACATGCAATAGTTGAGTTGACTTCAGTCCCACAAAATATGTGATTTGATTCACAGTAACCCTGCAAAAGTAAAATTTAATTTGTCCGTATCATGGCAGATTTAGAAATTTTCAAACATATCTATAAGTCCAGGATTTTTTCTACCCAAAAATGGAACATAAGAAAATTTGGAAAAAGATGGATAGTGTCATTTTTAGGCCGTGTTTTCCTGTAATAGACATGAAATCAGCTCAGACGAGAAACCAATTCAGTAACGTTACCCAAATAAACAAAACTTTTCATTGTGTGGGTAAATTAAAGAACTGCAGGTAAAATAATTATATCAAATTAAACAATTCATGCGAGCAACTAACAAAAAATATGTTATTCAAGAGTGAAATCTAAGTTCTCTTTAGAAACTTCCATTACATGGATTGCAAAGTTTTTAAAATTACAAGTTGATTATTTTTTAAGATCTAGATTAGGATAAATTAATCAATTAACTCAAAAAGTGTATGGATGCATTCTCATTATTTTCAGGCATAATTAATTTGAGTGTCATATATATTTAATTATTTATTAATTAACTTCATATCACAATGCTTATTTCTCACTATCACCTAATTATCTCTCTCTATATATATATATATATATACTTTTAAATGGCAGTATTTCAGATTTTAGGAAGAGTGAGTAGTAGCTAGAGGATAATAATCTACATAATTTTTTTTGTTCTTTTGTCTATCTATCTACCTACTTTTAATTATGTATTGTCATACACTATTATAGAACTAAAAAGGTGGTTAATAAAATTTTTGGTGTGTAATTAATGCAATTTTGTTTGTTTTTCTGTCTCAACATATTTCATATATCTTCCATCTTTTAAATTCTTTCTTTTTTTCTAATTTCCTTTTTATATTAGTTATTCGTATTTTAGGTTTGTAAGTCATCTCTTCCTGGATTAACCTTATATTTTAGTGGTCAAAACTTATTTTTAGAGCAATTAGCTCGGATTCGATCCATATGAGTTCGCGTGTCCCACCCCTTACACACCCCCTAAAAAACAAATCATCTCTTCTCTCCAACTTTATTAATCTTCATTCAAAAATACTTTTCAATTTCCATTTTCAGTAAATAGCAATATACCGCCTTTCTCAAATGGTAATATATATATAATATATACAAGCCTAATTAATAACTCCTTGTCAAATGTTTTCATAATAAAAAAAATGCAATTAATTATATAATTTTTATTATTTACAAATTTGACCCACTCACGCCCTTACATTTATATGCATTTAACACCGAATTAATTACAAATTATTTAGATATGATCATACTGATGCAACAAACTAATTAAGTGTAAACCACAACTTAATTTGATCACGCAATTTATAAGAGTCCAAAATTCCATTATTTGTGTAGAATTATGTGTGAGTGATTGATATATAGTTACATACCCAAAATACACACACACGCAAAACGTACACTAATAGAAAATTGAGCTACATACCTCTCCATGAAATAAGCAAGGGGCAATGGCAACCGTTGCAAAACTTGCCTATAAGCAACATGGACAAAAAGGTTCATTCCTGAATCCATAGCAAGTTTAGATATAATGTTCATACCCGCATACCCCAATTGTACAATAACCATTGTCATGAATGGCATCAAATCTCCCTCCATTTATACTTAATTTCTTTCTTAATTTCTCCAAATATATGCATTATTTTCTTCAGAAAATTAAGAAGAAACAATTAAGGGTTTTGCAGGAGGAGATATGATGAAGAGACAACAAAATTAATAAGGGTATATATAGTACTAGTTATAATTGATGATGCAAATATGCCAAACAAAAGAAGGCTAGTGACGAAGCTATATGCCATGGAGAGAGTGGGGAAATAATCCAAAAAATAAAAAGCCAGGGTTTCTTGTTTGTGCATGGGTTTCACGCATGCCCATTCTTAAGTCAAGGCTACTTTCAGTTAATAACCTTGTTGCTTTTTGCCAGCTTTTGGTATGGCTTTGCAACAAAAAAAAAAAAAAAGAAGTAAACTTGTAGTAACTAAATTGAATTGTTCCATATTAAAGCAATACGTAACTGAACCATTACAACGATTTTTTTTTTTTAGG